>APFE030124591.1:7725-48132 GCA_000404065.3 Pinus taeda
TGCTCACGTGATTTTTCCAAGTAAAGACGTGGTTGCCTTGGAATTATCATCAGTTCTTGAGCAGGTATTGAGCAGCGAGGCAGGCAAGCAGCGAAGGAGATTTGAGCCAGTGATTGATTCAGATCTGAGCTGTATTGTGTGTAACAGAGGTGGAGATACTTGTGAGAAGTATTATGCTGTGTATTGTTACATGACTCAATCATTAATATACAGATAGTTGGGGTTTTTAGCGAGATGCTTTCCCCGGGATACATACTGTGTTAATTTGTGAATGCTCTTGATGTTTTATTGTTATTGATGCTGCTATATTGATGATCAACGTAGAGGAGCTTATGTATTGTGTATGTTTTCCGCAATAGTACATGATCAGGATAATCTCTGTTGAATATGTGTTAAATTATTCAAAATTTCTACATCCTCCACGATAATCCTTCATCCACCTCATACCCTTCTAACGGTCCCATGATCTCTCTTAATTTAAACTCAAAATGGGACTGCGGTTTCATTTATTGGTCGTACAAGGAAGTGACCCATTACACTACATCTTTTCACTACCATGATTTTCGCAGTCAATACTGATACATGTGCGAAGCCACTCGGCTCTAAAGGATTCGGCCGTTATGCCATACCCTTATCACTCCATTTCCGCATGTATTTGAACTCATTCTTGTGTTCTACTCCCTCATACGCACACCATTTTCACTCCCATTTCCGCTGTAAACTCCACAGCTCTGTTCCAAACCCCACTTACAGTCTGTAAAACGCTTTGCATTGCGGCTATTCCACTTACAGCCGTAATTCATCTGTTTTTCCGTGAAGAATCCTCCCTGAGCAGTCATATACAGTCAAAACTTCAGCCGAAGATTGAGAGCCGAAGATGGGAAAGCTGCTTAGAGCTGAACCCGAATGTCTGAAATATTTAGAAGGATATCCTCAGACGAAGGAAGCACTGAAAAAAGCAAAATGGTTAAAGTTCATTGAAAAATTCAAAGGATATGATAAAGAGGTAACGAAGGCATTTGCTCGGTCCTTCAATGGAAATATCGTGGAAGTAGGGGACCTGTAATTTACAATAACAGAGAATAGAATAGCCACAACAACCAGTCTACCTCAGGTGGGAGATAGATGGTTCGAAAACAGAGGGGTGGAAGATCAGGCATGGAAGGATATGCTCAAGAACCCAGGTATGGACACTTCAATATTTACTAAAGGGATTCCTGTACATGTAATTAAAGAAGAATGGACTGCATTGCTATTACTTGTTCAAAAGTTTATTACATGCGAGGGCCGCTTTGGTACCATGTATATGTACCATGCAAGGATTATGATGAATTTCATGGAAGGCCATGCCATTAATCTACCCTACTTTCTGCTAAGAAGCCTAAAGAAAATGAGTTCCACTGTCCAAAAGAATGTAGGCCATATTGAACCCCACTTATATTATCACAGCCTCATTAGAATTCTCATAGAGGATCAACTGAAAAATCACAAGGATACATGGGAAAAGTTTTTGGTCAGGAATCATTTCCAAGAAGTGACTGAAGCTTCCGCTAGCAGTTCTCCTAAAATCCCAAAAGGAAGTAGGAGAACGAAAAAAGATGTTGCTGCCCAAGACCCTCCTATTGTGCAAACTCAGGAAACTACCCAGGAAGAAAAGAAACAGAAAAAGGATAAAGGGAAGACAATTGTTCATGAATCATCTCCATCACCTGAACCTTCAATAGAAGAAGACTCCCAAACTTTGGCTGATAGGTTAGCACAACTTCAAGCCGCTGCCCTCTCAAAGAAGAAACAGGGAGAAAAACAGAGTGCCCAACAAAAGAGCACTAATGTACAAGTGAGAAGAAGCAGTAGGTTGAAGGGAAATATGAGTGTGACTAAAGAAAAACAGTCACATTTCATTGATTTGGGAGAAGCTACACCTGAAAAGACTCCAGCTCAGCTTGGCCTTGAGTCCACTCCTCCACGTGAGGAGAGTCCCTTTCAAACAGAACCTCAAACATAAATTAATTTTGAACATAGCCCAAGAAGAACACCTGAGATTGACCCTGACCAGCAGGAGTTATATGATTATTTGGAGGCCTTGGAGCAACCAGTTGCTGGTCCAAGCACTATAGTGCCTCTTGATGAACAAGTCAAATCTTTAAAACAGGAGGTGTTTGAACTAGAAGTCCTGAACCGGCATATTAAACAAAAATGAAGCATTGAAAGAACAAAGCAAAGTGGACAAAATGGTCCATGACAATACAATGCTTCACTTAGGACTTTGGCAGAAGAAGAACATAAAATTGAAAGGGAAATGTAAGAAACTCAGCAGGGCATTGATCAATTTAAGGTTCAGGTGTTTAGTCAAGAAACCAAAAACAATTTTGGCAACAAGGAGAAAGAGAAGAAGGCTAGATGTTTTGGCAGAAGCATCTGAGCACATGCATTAAAAACAATGACAAAGTTTTGGTTGCATGAGGACATGCAACATCTTCATAGTGGGGGTATGTTGAGCCTCAAACCTACACTTCCTTACACATCCTCCCAGCCTCTTTTTCCTATTCATTTCCCTATTTTTCCACTCATTCCCTCCATCAATTTGCTCAAATCGTTGTATTTTAGGACTTTTTACATGGTTTTCTAATTATGCTAATGACTGTGTTTGGTTTAGAATTTTGGTTCAAGGTGCTACGTTTCTGCAGCTCACACAGGGTTTACACAGGGTTTTCCGCAATTGATCCCGGTTTCCGCAGCCAACCCCGGATTCCGCAGCTGTTTTATTAAATGCTATGTTCCAGGTGTCCTCTAGGAAGAAGAGCCACATGGGCAAGTTCGTGGAACCAAGGACATGGTGCGTGTCCCTCCAGATCATCCAAACCAGTCATCAAAGCCCATGTTCAATGAGGAGGCAACTTCGGTGAAATAGAGGTCATTGGCGGTGGCACGGCTCTGCATGTTCTGTTTTAGAGCACGTGAAGAACAGGTGGCATCGTCCTCAGTTGTGAAGATGGTGGGAGACATAAATCCAACAGCGGATTGAATGCCCACAATGACCATTGCCTAGATCCAAGGATGTAGCAAGGCTACGTGTTTTTACATAGTTGTTTGAATTACTTAGATTTCGTTAAGTTAGTTCGCCTTCTACAGTTATAAATAAAGCATCTTTGAACACTGGACAAGTTAGTTGTTAGCTGATGTTTTGTACTTTTGAACTCCCACTGTATTTTTCCATTTCATGCATAATATATGAGAAGACTGTTATTCCTTTTACGCGTGTGATTGATCTTTGAAACGGCTGGAGTAGGCAGAGGGCCCCTGTTTACTAAAGGCCTGTACAGTATTTTTAATTTCTCGCATTTCATTTTCTTATTCCATGTATATAATTCCTTTAATTGTTGTGTTTTAATAGCTGTACATACATTTCAATTTCTGCTTGTTTACATTTCTGTACCTTTTCATGACTGATCAGTGTGTTATGCAGGTTTCTTAGGCGTGCCCAGGACAATTTACTTCTTTTCTTTTTCATAACTAGTGACACTTGTGATCATCTTGTCTATGTTGCTGACCTTCTTTGTTTTGTAGCCTTTATTTCCTCATTATCACTTAGTCAATCTGCATATTTGCTTTCTGTTTGTAGACATCAAGTTGTTTATCTATTGATGGTCTCTTCTTCATAACTTAATATCTTTATTGAGGACCAAAACATCACTTAGCGCAGCTTGATTTAGTTATTCAAAAACTCACAATTGCTTGACTTGTTTTTAATTGTTTATCACATGATATATTCAGTTAAAAGGCAAGAGGTTAAGAAGAAGTTAAAGTATTTGTGACTAGTCTTTCTTTTAGGTAGATTTACTTTAATCTCACATTGTTTAGTTGTTATTTGACATAGATTTCATTTTCATTTCCTTGCAGCAGCAGAGGCACTGGGCCAATGTCATTAGTCTTTTATTTGATGCCTTTACTTTCCTTTAAGCATTGATTTCATTTCAAGCTTTCTTGTAGAGTACTTTTAAGTTGTAAAAAGCACATCACAATCTCACACACTTCACTCACTTTATTTCATTTCCATTACATCACATTAGGAGAGATATACTTGAAAACAAACCTAAAAAGTTAAAAACGACAAAAGCTTAAGAAATAGTTGCCTAAGTACATATAGTACACCTCACTTCATCAGCTTACGAGCCTCGGGTTGACATTTAAAAGTAACAATTTAGACATCACTAAATTGACCAAACAACCACCCTCCAAAATTTTCGCTTAGCTTCGTTTTTTAGCGTCCCTACCAACCTTTCACAGCAACATGTCTTTCCTTGTCAAATACACAAGCTTCAGTGATTTTCTAGCAGATTGTCAGCCTATGCATTAGAGCTTGTTGCACCCCGCTCATATGTTTTTTCTTCGGATTTGGTCCAGTTGCACGCTCAGTAACTTCTTAAGAAATTGTGCAATTTTGGATGGAACCAACCTTCCCTCTAGAAATTACACAATTCTATCTCGCAGCCTACTGGCCTGAAGAATTGCACAAAATTGCTTGTCAAGCTTCACTGAGAAAATTTCACAATTCCTCCTAGCAGGACTGCTTAGCACTGGAATTGCGTAATTCTAGGCAATAGTCAGTTGCTCTGCCTAGAAAATGCGCAATCCCTCTGGGAAACTACTTGGCTCCCTCCCAGAAATTCATATTTTTTCTCTCAACTGAGCAGACTATTGCATGTACAGTTGGGTTTACAGGTTCTAGTTGGGACCAACAAAACTTGACTTGCATGCATGTGTTGTCTTTTCCCGGAATAGCAAAAAGCAACATGAAAAAAGCACCCCTAGATTTTATGGAGCTATTTTTGGCACCTAGATGTTACATGCAAAGATCGTTTTAGCATCCTTCCTCCAAGTGTCACTTGCTCCTAGATTTGTGGCATGCGCGTCATGAGCCTCAAAATTATTTATTCGATGCTTCAGAGCTCACTTATTCACATTGATATTAGAGCTCTGACATCCCACAACACATCTTGGAGTCTTCTACACATCCAGCTTAGCTATTCATTGGTAAGTTGGCTTAACTTGTGTTTTGCAACATTTCTATCTCTTTTTGTGTTTTTGCTAGTGTGAGTGTTGTTTTCTTGATTTCTGTGAATGCTTTCTATCATTTACATGCATAATAGGTTGTACTAGCACCATTTCAGTTTTATTTAGCATCTCACTGTTGTCACATGCATGAAACTATTTTGCATGAACGGTTGTTAATTGGGTGACTCACTTCACCCACATGCATGTTGTTTCATTTTCTGAATCTTTCATTCACTGTTTCTATGCACGATCATTCACTCCTGCTTACACTTAGTATCACAATGCAATCACATTCACATTTTCTTTTACTTGCCCGTCAGCGGATCTTGATAGCCTTGGCCAGGACTTTACCTCACTAAGACAACATTTCGTAATCCTGAGAGGGAAGGCTTTGTCTTCCTCTAATGAAATGCGCATTTCCTACGAGTGTCTATCCTCCAATCTTGCATTGCACAATTATGAGGGATAGTGATTGATGTCCCAAAAAATTGTGCAATGCAGTCACTAGGCCTACAACCACTGCCAGCTGAAATGGCCATTATGTATTTTCAGTAGCCAACATGCCAGCCTGGATTACGCATTGCTTAATTCCAGTAGCCAACCAGCCACCCTAGATAGCTCAGACTACCTTTTGTATAGTTTTGGCAGCCAATCAGCCAGCCTCCCAGGAGAAATTGCGTAATCCTTTCCAGTCAATCCCTAGGTATGTTGCATGTCGTTCTTCAAGTTTTCTTTGGTTTTAGTTGACAAAATTTCTTGCCATGCATGTCGCTTTGTCTCCAGATCTAGCAGGTGTTGGTCTGCCTCTTAGCATTTCAAGATCAATGGCCTCCAAGAGAGCAAGATCTAAGGACACTGATAGAAGTACAACTAGAGCAGCAGCTGAGCAAGTGTCTACAAGTCTATTGATCTATCAAGATACCAAGCTAAAATGGCAAGAGGTCTATGATGCATTTTCAAGCACATTTGTTGAAGACCTCGAAAACCGCTAAGTCTATGTAAACATCAACAAGTCTGGCTTGTACTATATTGCATACAGGTATCCCGTGCTCCCATGTGCAAACATTATACATTGGATTGTCACGCACACTGACCCTGAGATGATGACATTGACCAGTTTCAATGTGACATAGATTGATACCTTCAGGGCACAAGATTTTGATGAGATATATCACATGTTGAAGCCTATGATCATCATGGATACTCCCTTCAGCATACTCAACAGTAATGCCAATTCTAAAGAAATTTTAAAGAACTGGGTGAAGGCGCTAGCTAGATTCAGGATGACACCCAACGAGGTCTACAAAATGAACATACTGCAAAATGTGTATCAATACTTGGTCATCTTTTCATGTCGACTATATGGCCAAGAAATCACGAAAATCTTCCCACAGGGTTGGGTGATCACGTTAGAATAACTGGACAAATAAGGAAAAGCATGCAGCTGGTTCGACATATTGGCTCATCACCTGAAGGAACAAGTAACAAGGGCTCGATAGTCACCCAAAGGTATGCAAGCATAAATCTACATGTCCACGTACATCTTGGATGCAATCTATGCCCATCAGGAGTTCTTGGGCTTGAAGTGGGCATGGACATTGGTAGAGACTATTGTGAAAACTTATTTTAAGATGTTTTCCAAATGTAGCTTCATAGGAGTTATCGCATAACTATCCAATCACTTTTCACCCCGGTTTACAAGATGATATTCGAAAAAGATCCACCTTGCATTTCGAAGGCAGCAATGGAGGCCCTGATTAACATAGCTGATTAGTATGCCTCACTATTTGGCACCTTCATATGGATGTACAACATGAAGAAGCCTCCACATATTCTACCAAAGTTTGCATTGGAAGAACTTGTCATGTAGGAGGTATCATATCACATCTTGGCAGGAGTGACAACTAGGCCACACTAGAAGAAGAAGGGGCCTTGGCCCGCTCTTCAATTGTAGATCAAGTAATACGAGATATAAAGTTTCAAGCACGTAGATCTCGTGGTAGAGCATATGAAGAAATATCCATTCGACCTTCGAAGTTATAATCCGTATGAACCACATTGTCTTGTGAAAGATCATTGCACGACAATATAGTTCAACTAGATCCGCAAGGCATGTCATTGGGTGGAGGAAGACCCATGGAGATATTGTTACAACTCCTCCAGACTCAACGAACCAGTTAGCCTCACTGTGGAATGAATAGCAAAGAAACATCAAACAACATCCTAGAGAGCATCAAAGGTAGTAGCAGCAACAGAGGCAAACATACTAGTGTGCAACAAGGGAAAAATGAAGATTTTTGAAAGCATGGAGGAAGAGAAAAGTTGCAAGTTATGAGCTGACCCACTTGTGTAGAAAGAAACTTTGGAAATAGAGGCAAAGAGGCAACACTGTGACAAGAGAAACACACAAAGGTTGAGAGAGAAATGGAGAATGGAGGAAGCTGAGAAGGAGTTGCATGAGTTGAAGGAGGAACTTCGAAAGGAGCAAGAGCTCCATAGATAGGTGAAGGAAGCACAGTAGGAACACGTAGAATAGGAGGCACAACTTATGCAAATGGATCAAACTGTGCCTGTACAAGTAGTAGACTTATCATAACAACTGACATTAGGCAGATAGAGTGAGCCCTCAAAGGATCGCGACTTTGCTCAGGAGATAGAGCAAGCACTTGAACAGATGGATATAGATATGGAGCAACAAGAGTTAGAGCAAGACACTGACCTCATGCCTCACTACCAAGACGTCAACCCACCAATGTCACCACATCTAGAAGACGAGAAAGTATCAAGGGACCAAGGAGACACTGAGATCCTTGGAGTTAAGCTGGAAGAAGAGATGCACAACATCTCATTTGACGAGACTCAACATAGAGTTGTGCAATCTCACAGAGTCTCGACTTCGGATGATCATACATCTCATTCACAAAATGAGGAGTGAGTGATCATGTTTGACATGTGAAAACATCTAGCAGCATTAGCTGATGCTACCAGATCATATGCTGAAGCCACTAGCTTGAGTGTTTGCTTCCTGATAGATAAGAATGAGTGAATGGCTAAGGAGCTACAAATGGCCAAGCAGGGAGGAGAATTGGTTACAGCATCCGCGCGAGCAGAATTGAAGAACACAATACTGGATGAAGTGTTGTCTCTTCACATAGTGATGTGGCCCTTGTATTCCAAGTTTGGTACCTTGCATAAAGTAGTCGTTCATATCAATGGGTGGCGACAACGATGTGCTAGGAGAGCACATATCTTGTCGAGCGTGCATGCTACTGTTGATTACATGTAAACATTGATGATGAGATACAAGGGAGCCCCACTTCACTTGCTTAAGATGATGAAGTCCGGAGCGGTCGAGCTGAAGGCATGCATTCAGAGTCAAATCGAGAACTATGAAGAGATCCTGCAGCTCATCACTAGTCTACAAGCTTCCCATGCACATGTATTCAAGAGTATGGATTTTTTTGTGCACGCACATGCGATCCCATCTATTGGGACACTCACCCATGTAAAGACAAAGGCATAGGTCTAACTAGAGCTTGACTCATACTTTCGCGAGTTGATGCGCATAGAAACTAGCCTAGACTCGTCCATCACTGTAGACATCATGCACTAGTATGTTGTTGGTCCGGCCGCACTCAAGACAATGATGCACATGCTACTAGATGAGTTGGATAGAAGAGCCTAAGCAGTGTACCCAGATGCTATGGAAGGATGGTTCCAAAAGGATGTGGCCTCAGAGTACATGGACACCATCGTGGAATACTGAGCTTGGCATTAGTTCGCTATTGTCGACCACCATGAGGATGTCAAAGAGTTGGTCTTCCAATAGTTGTCTGAGTCATAGTGATGTCTTGCATGGCTTGCTCAAGCCATTTTTCTCACATGGGTACATGTGCATTGTAATGTAATGTCTTGTTAAGTGTAATTTCAGGTGTCAATAGTTGGATGTAATAGTCATAGAGTAGATGAAGAGTGATGACGGTAAATGAACTTTCATAAAGGGAAATATCAAGGGCCACCCCACCCTGTAGGAATTTACAGGGTAAGTTCCTTAGAAAGAAAACCAAAGGACACTACTAACAAACAGATCATAGATCAATACACCAGTATTATTGATGTGGTTAAAACCCTCAAAGAGGGAAATAGTCCATGGAATAAGCCAACGTAGCCACTTCAGGCAATTTATTAATAAAAGACTGAAAATTTACATAAGATTCTCTCATGAACGGGCAACCTAGAAATGACCCTCCATGCTCTTTAAATAGAGATCATGAAGCAATAAGGTGTTAAGGCATGGATTAAGTGTCAGTAATACCTACGAGAGAATGAACTGTCGAATCACTTCATGTCTAGAACATATCATGGCTGTTAGATTGTAAGCTACAAATGTACATAGTAAGGAAATACATTTTACCTAACTCTGCACTAGACCAAGTTATACTTAACTATTTAGTATGTGTCAGAATATCCTAACATCCCCCCTAAGAACAACTTGGGGTAGGATTGAAGGATGTACAAATATGACACAATAAGAGAAGGAAGGAGGCATTAGAGCCTATTCCCCCTTAGTGACAACTTCTTGAGCTCCAACCATAAATTGAAGTTTGGTAAACTTTTCCTCTGTGAGAGACTTTGTAAAGATGTCTGCAACTTGACCATTGGTTCAACAATATTGCACCTCAAGAACATGGTCATGAATAAGATTTTTGATGAAGTGAATGTGTATTTTAATGTGTTTGCTATGCTGATGTTGGACTGGATCTTTCCATAGTTGAATGGAACTTTGATTATCACACCAAGGTGTAGTCAGATGCTGCTACTGAAAGCCAAAGTCTGACAAGATATGACAAAGCCACAAGGCTTCCTTACTAGCTTCTACGATGTCATGATACTCTGCTTTTGCTGAAGAAAGAGAAATGGAACTTTGCTTCTTGCAAGCCCATGTAAGAGGTCCATAACCAAGAGTGAATACATAACCTGTAGTAGAATTTTGATCATCAGGGTCATTAGCCCAATTAGAATCAGTGAAACCAACCAAGAGAGGAGATGCTTCTGCACTATAGTGAATCCCAAGGTGAATTGTACCTCAAACATATTGAAGTATTCTTCTAGCTGTTTTCCAATGACTTTCATGTGGGTTTTGCATAAACCGAGCAATAATGCCAACATAAAAGGAAAAGTCACAATGGTCATGGGTCAGATACAAAAGTTTTCCTATAAGTTGATGGTATAAGGTAGCACCAACTTCAGAGGATGTACAAGTGACTAAAATTTTGGCTTCTAGAGTGAAAGGGAGAAGGGGCTAGCTTACAATCTTCCATGTGAAAGTGGTGTAAAATATCATAGGCATACATGGAATGGGAAAGAGAAATACCTTCCTTGGATTACAAGACTTGACGACCAAGAAAATAATGAAAGTGTCCTAAGTCTGTCATTTCAAACTTCTTTTTAAGGCTAGACATCAGATGGTTTATAAGGTTGGGATCACTACCAGTCAGGATACGATCATCAACATAAAGAACAAGAATGATAAGAGACTTAACCACTTTCTTGGTGTGGACAGTATTGTCAGAATGCCACCTAGAAAAGCCAGTATCTAAAAAAATGCTATCTATTTTAGAATACCAAGCCCAAGGGGCTTGCTTGAGACCATAAAGGGATTTCTTAAGCTGACATACAAGGCTGGAGTCTATTTGTATAAAGCCAATAGGTTGTTCCATATAGATTTCCTCATGAAAGTCCCCATGCAAGAAGGCAAATTTAACATCCATCTGATGGAATTCCCATTTGAAAGAGGTAGCAAGGGAAAGAACAAGGTGGATAAAGTTCATTTTGGCAATAGGGGAGAATATTTCAGTATAGTCAATGTCTTTAACTTGTGAAAACCCATTAGCAACAAGATGAGCTTTATGTTTATCGACTTTTCCATCTGGTCCATACTTGGTTCTCTAAACCCATTTGCATCTAACATGTTTTCATCCTTTTGGAAGAGGAACAAGATCCCATGTATCATTTTCCAATAATGAACGATATTCTTCATTCATCGCTACGTCCGAATCTGGATGGCCTGAAGCTTTTGCAAAGGTGTTAGGATCATAATCCGCTGAAGTTTGAGCCAGTAAAGAAATGGCTCTATCGAAGTGAGAACATGTACATCACTAATCTATTGGATCACCTGCAACAGCACTTGCTACATATTGAGTAGCACAGACCAATTTTGGAAGCTGAGGAGCTGAAGGAGGATCCTGAGAAGGTCGGGGTGGATTTTCATCCTCGCTGTCATCATCTGAAGAAGAAATATTTTCAGAAGTAGAAGGGAAAAAGAGAGGTGGCACTTCCACCAAACTAAGGTCATAGGCCAATATATTTTAAGAAAACATTATATCTCTTCTAATGATAACATTTTTGGACTTAAGTGGTATATGTTTATATCTCATGACATCTTTAGAATATCCAACAAAAATACAATTTTCACTCTTAGGTTCCAAAGTTTTATGTTTCTCATCTGGAATATGGGCCCATGCTTCACTTCCAAAAACACGAAAGTGACTTACATCTGGTTTAATTGAGCTCCATGCTTCTTCTAGAGTGATATTCTTTAAAACCTTAGTAGGAGTGCGATTTACTATGTAATTTGCATAGTTAGTTGTTTCTGCCTAAAAATTAAGACTAAATCCTTTAGATTGAAGCATATAATTATCCATTTCCTTTAAGGTGTGATTCTTACTTTCAGGTACACCATTTTGTTGTGGATTATATGGAATAGTATGTTGCATTTGAATTCCATTCTCAGTGCAAAAGTTGATGAATTTGTTGTTAACATATTCTCCTCCATTATCATATCTTAGCTTAAGAATTTGATGTTTTGATTGTTTTTCAACAAAGGCCTTAAAGGCCAAGTGCGTCTGGAGAAATCATCAATGAAAGTTAAGAAATACTTGTAGCCAAAGAATGAACTAATTGGAAGTGGACCACATAAATCACTGTGGATAAGCGGTAAAGGGGCTATGACGTGCCAAGAGGCATGTTTTCCAAAACTATCCCGATGATGTTTTCCGAGTACAGATCTAGAACAAACACATATCTGCAAGATAACATAGGAAGACCTATCACCATATTTTCTTTACATAGATTTTCAATGGAGCGATAGTTTCAGTGACCAAATCGGTCATGGAAAAGTTTTCTCACTTCATCATTATGAGCAAAAAATACTGAGGGAATAGTTGATGACCCAAATTTGTTAGAATTATACAACCTGTAGAATCATCAGTAATGCCAATAGATAAAATCTGTCTAGGATCTCTTAGGTCCTTAATTGCAATATGATGAGGTGAAAATTCAACGATTTAATCTTCACCTACATGAGATATCTAATATACAGATAGAAGGTTGCAGGATACGGTTGGAACACATAATACATCATTAAATTAACCATCGTCTAGATGTATAGTTATAGTCCCTACAATGCTAAGAGATCTATCATCGACAACATATATATGTTTGGTGTTACAAATCATTTAAAGAAGAAAACATGGCTTTGTTTATTTTCATGTAATAAAAAGCTCTAGAGTTAGTGAGCCACTCAATGGGAATGAGAAGAGGAAGATACATTTAGTGCATAACCAAACCGAGATGCTTGACAACCACATGCAAAGAGTGCTATTCCTGAAGATGAAGTTGAAGTTGAAGAGTGCTCCAAATGGATGTTATGCTTCTTCATTGTTGCTTCCAAGGCTTCCATCTTCTTAAAGCATTTGGATTCAAAGTGGCCATTTCGATTACAAAGGTTGTAATGTCAATCAATGTTCTTCCCTTTGATTTTATTTGCCTTGTCATTTTATTGAATTGATTTTTCATTTTGAGAATGAAATTTCTTAGGACACTTATTTGGTTTAGGACTATTCTTTTTAGGATATTTCTTCTTAGGATTCTTTTAATTTGGTTGTTGTTGGGCAGATAAGGCTTTCTTAAAGAGTTTTGAAGATCAAGAAGACCAACATGTAAGATTTTTTCTTGTTCTCTTATTAAAGAATCACGATAGGCATCAAAAGAGGGTGACTTGAAGTGTTGTCCTTGAGAAATGAAGCCTTATCTAGTAGAATGGAAGGTGGAAACAAACACAGAGTAGGTTGGTCCCAATTTAGTAAGAATGGAATAGATAAGGCTACCATCTTCATTCTTAACCTTAACACCTTCCAAGAGAAGTCTAAGGATCTTGAACTTGGAAAAATAATCTTCAATGGAATAAAAATTATTTAGTTCCAATGTAAGCAACTCATTTTCAAGTGGATGTGCTCCAATTTCATTTTTAATTCCAAAAACTTTAGTGAGTTGTTTCATTACTTTATTAGGGGTATCAAGTTCTGCGATATGAAATATAAGGTCAGGAGAAATAGACATCTCTATCAACCCACGTGTTTTATCTTGCTTATTTTCCTATTTGGTTGCCTTATCTTCATATTTAGGTTTAGTTTCTTGGCCTGAGGCTATTTTGTAAAGACCTTTACTTCTACGTAAATCCACAATGTAGAACCACCATTGGAAGTAGTTGGTGTTGTCAATAATAACTTGGTATGGACTTTCCATTTTAATAGAAGCTGAAGTTGTAGATGTTGAAACTAAGTGTTCCAATGGAAAGATCTTGAAAAATTAGGCCAATTAAAAAAAAATGGTTCTGAAAACGTCTTCCAGATGAATAAGTTATGGCTTTTTGAAGCAAAGTTGTTGAAGACGTTGACAAAGTGTGTGAATGTACATAAGTGAATAATAATGTTATATTTAAAAAAAATCCCCGTTCCCTTTCCAAACTTAATATAATTATCTCACTTTAAAAAAAAATATGTGACCCACTTTTTGAAATAAGAGAAAGTCACTTTTACAATGGTACTTTATGAGCTACCCACTACATTGTAACTTAGAAAAATATAAAGAGACTTTAGAATTATAAGTGACTCACTTTTTATAATGGGTGAGAACACTTTTACCTAAACTTTAGAACATAAGTTGCATGTGCTTTTTGAAAAAAGTATCTCAACAAAAGAAAGACTTGAACCAAAGACCTCTATTCTCATAAAATAATTTTGGACCAAGTGAGCTAGTTTAAAAGGTTAGTAACTTTTGGAAAAGGGGAAGGGGGAGGTTTTTTTTTTAGTCACTGAAGCTTTGGGGTGCATGCTTACGTGGAAAAACTCTTTTTTCATACCAAACAAAAAACCACACAAACAAACATGGACAGACAAAAAAAACCAAACCTTACGGCTTGAAGTTAGCATTTTCCAAAAACTAAATATTTTTCTCAATGTTTTTTATTTTCTGAGATCAAACTAAGGCACGATGGAAAAGAGCATACGCATGAGAAAAAGCCTTCCTTTCTATTTCTTATTTTCCCATATCACACAGAGTGACAGGGCAAAGAGCATACGCATAAATGAAAGGTATAGATCCGGTAATAAAAAATAGAGAGATAAATAAACCAAAATAAACAGAGACATAAATAGCTAAAATTGCAAATAAAGACTTTATACCTCCAGATCTTAAAAATGACGTATCTAGGACTACTGAAAGCCTTTTCACGTGAAAGAAAAGGGGTTTTTCACTGGAATAGATGCTCCTAACACAATAGAGTAGTCCTCTTGGCCTGAAAGCAATTAGAAATAGTAGATCTAGGATACAATATTCGGATGCAGTTGTACTGACTTCTGATTTGGATCGCCAATGGGTGCGGCCCTCAAACAACTTTGATACCATGTAGGAATTTGAAGGGTAAGTTCCTCAGACAGAAAACTAAAGGGCATCACTCACAAACAGATCACAGAGCAATACACCAGTATTCTTTACATGGTTAAAATCGTCAAAGAGGGAAAGATTCCACGGCTTGAGCCAATGCTGTCACTTCAGGAAATTTATTAATAAAAGAATGAAAATTTACATAAGCTTCTCTCATGAATAGCCACCCTAAAAATGACCCTCCATGCTCTTTAAATAGAGATCATGGACCAATCGAGTGTTAAGCCACGGATCAAGTGTTTGTGATACTGAGGACAGAATGAAACATTAGATCACTTCATGTCTAGAACATATCGTGACCATCAGATTGTAAGTTACAAATGTACATAGTAAAGAAACACACTTTACCTAACTGTACACTAGACCAAGTTATACTTAACTATTTCCTATGTGTCAGGATATCCTAACACACCCTTTGCTATGAATAATCCCTCATAGCTCATTGTAGAGGTATTTGGTCAGCCAAGCTTCAATAGGGGAATCTTAAAGAAAGCTCGGACAATATTGTAATGTGCCTTGGCTTCTCCATTGTGCAAAGATAGTATGTCTCTTTCGAGGAGCAGGTGGTTGTGGCTGTAACATTCCACTATCAGAACTAGTGGTTGGACATGGATGTATTGTATGACTAGAACTTGCACTTCTTAATATAACAGAGCCAACACGTTTAATTCATATTTTGTATTATATTCAAGCTATCTTGAGTACTCTAAATTATATATGTATCTATTTTCGTACGCATGTATGTGTAGCTATTTTTGAATATGTATGTATGAATATTTCTAAAATGTGTTGTTGGTTTAACCATCAATTTGTATTTCTAGCTAACTTGTCTTCCATGTTGTGATGAACCTTTTCTTGTGTGTTCCTTTCTTAACTCTGTGTTATCACCGGTTTCCAAGGGGTGCACTCACCTCAACCTTTATGTGTTACAACCTCTCATACACCTTCCTTGACTTACCGCATATGTCACACCCTTGCTACCAACAGGGACATATTATTTTCCTCTGTGTGAAACTGTGGTCAAGGCATTACCGTATGAGCCACTGCTAGTTCTTCTACACCAAACGGTCTTAGGTCTATTTGGGACCTCTTACTAGGGGGATCCCCTAACATGTTGGCAAGTCCAGCACCGTCAACATTTCTGGTACTAGAAGAAGGGCCAAATGACAAGTTGTGTTCTCTCATCCTGTTTTGAACCTTTTCATATCTATCATGGAGTATTGCACTCTCCTCCCTCCATGATATTTTTCGCACGTTGAATATATCACCACCACAAGGGAGTTTTTCGATCTCTTTTCCACATAAACATATGATGGTGAAGATGAAGTGGCCTAGACTGAGTTCTTACATGGCTTCCTTTCCATGCTTCATGAGGAAGATGGATGTTCTAATGAACAGGCTAACCTGCTGCTTGCATACACATTTCGTGAATATCCACATCAGTGGTTGTGTAGCCTACCGACTGACAAAGTGCACTCACTTGAGCACTTTTGTGATCTCATTGAAGACACTTTCTATAATTTTGATCCAAAACATCTTGATCAAAAATTGTTACAACAATGGCAGGATCCACATGAATCGCCCATGGATTTTTAGCAGCACTTCCATGATTTGCAGTTTCAAGCTCCAAGAAGTAGATGAAATTTTTCTATCTTTGAGATAGATTCAAGTATTGTCTTAAGAAATCTGTGAATCCCAAGAAGAAGTTTGAACTCAAGCCTCACTCAACATTCTTCAGTGATGGAGCCACGTAATCACAGATAGACACGGTCACTGTGACAAGTGACTTTCCGCCATCCCCTCATGAAATGGCTCCACCACTGTAGAGTGATGCGGGAGATCATGCTCACACATATGTTCAACTATCACATCCTCCCAACATCATTTCACTTAATTTTCGTGCAGATTTGGTTGTGATTCCATTGCGTTGTCATATGCATTTTGTACCACAACCTCTATCCTCATACTTAGATGATCCTCCAGATGATACTGTCTTGTTTTCTTCCATTTTGGACTCTACACTTGTTGTGAACAAGGATCAAGCGATCGACAGAGTTGGTGTTGCACAACCAACATGCACCGTGATTTATGAAGAGTATGACTGGGAGCTTGAGCATAAACACTCAGCGAAGGATGCCTCCCCTCTATCCGAGCCTTCTCTATTCTTTCCTGACATCTTTGGTGAACCTGCCATCCATGATTTCACATGTGTATCTTCATCTACCGGTGCACCCATTGCTAATCACTCGAAGGAAACATCGGATGTTTTTCCATCATCTGACAATAGAGATGATAAACTATTCATTGAAAATCCACTTGATATTTCATCTTCCTCTTCCAGAAACACAGACGATGAATTTGTTCTCTTTTCAACTTCCCCTTTTCTTGATTCATCAGATCATGAGGATGTTGATGAAATCATTGATTTTTATGATCGTGGCTATCATGATCCATTTAATCACGTATTTGATCACAATAATTATTCTACCGCAATTTATTTTTCAAAGCCAACTATTTATCATGATTTATCTAACGATGAAGTCGAAACATCCCAGACTATCGAGGCACTTCAAATCAAGCTGATGGTTATGTCAGGCCCTCACTATCCCAAGGTTGGTTTGCTTCTATTAGAAAATTGCTAAAACACCTGAGGCTCCTCATCACTCATCTGTATGCATTGAATATCAATATCACATACATATCATGCTTCCTCCACCTGAACTGCATGATCCCATCACTCATGCATTGGACGAATCTTATAATGGAAGAACACGCAGATGACACAAGTTGTCTCTGTTTCTTTCATTTCCTTACATGTCACAGTGAAGAGTATGTGTATGCTTCAAAGCTACATGTAGTGTCACATAGCACCGTGACAAGTCCATGGACCACATGGCATGTACTTGCACTCACTTATGTCATGTGAACACTTTTAAACATGAAGTTTGTTTGTCTTCCTTGTTATATCTTTCTTATTTCCTAGCTTGCATGACCGGGTTGCTCACAGACCAAGCCTTCACCAACATGGGTCAACCAATGCACTGGTGGATACATTTGAAATATCACTTCAAGTGATTAGGCCCATGCACCATTATCTTAGTAGTTGAAGTAGTGTTTTCTTTCAATTTGTTTGCTTGCATGCTTGTTTTGTTTCTTTCTTTGCATGTTTGTTTGTTTGCTTCCTTGTTTTCTTACTCACTTTTCTTTTACTTTTGCTTTCGTTTTGCGTTTGATTTGCTTGATTGTTTGTTTTCTTGGTTTTGCTCATAGGTTAGTTTTGCATGAAATCATGCATGACTCTTGAAAAAATATGGGTAAAGCAAAAGAGGCATGTACACCTATCACTACTTGGTTATCTATAATCCTTCCTCTGTATGAAGAACTTGTTACTTTTGTTCCATGATACATTGATGGAAGATATGTATTGTTTGAAGTGAAAAAACACAATGCCTGTGTGCTAACTAGTGTTGCCTACTTTAGTTAGTTGTTTTTGGGTTAACCTTTGGCAGCTCGGTCAAGTAGAGTAAGGTGAGGGGGAAAACAACAAACGTATACAATAAACTACTTCTCTAAAGGAACAACCTATTCTACTCTCAATAAGTTACAATCCCTCTTTCACCACTCAAATGAATAATTGCTATGCATAGTCATGAAAATGAAAGTTGAAAAAAATGAAAATTGAAAAAATTTTAGAATGAAAAATGAATAAGGTGAAACATGAGGAAGGCTTCATGCACAGAGAGGTGATACAATTAACTCCATCAGGGTACTAACCAGAATCAATGGAAACAGAGAGATGCTTGTGTTCTTGTGTGATTCTATCAGGGTACTGTCTAGGCTTGCTGGAAATGGAGCAACAGTAGAGATGAAACTAAGACTCTGACGACTATATTGCCTGTGCACCAATATATCCCTCAACCCCAATCAAAACAACCATGTTTCCTTGGCTTGGAATGTGTGTCAATCAATCAAGAGCTTGGCAGATGCTACATCATATAATCAAGCTAGTGTGGAAACCAAGGCGAACTGAGAACTGAACAATACTTTTGGAGGTGTTAGCCTTACTTTTCATGAACATGGTCCATTCAGAGGGCTAGATTTCTACCATTGTGTCACCAAGTGTTGTAGCGGCTACAACCACCCTTCAAAATTTTTCCTTATCTTCATTTTGGAGTCTCCTTACCAACCTTTTAGAGCAACATGTCTTGCCTTGTCAAGTACACAAGCTTCAACGATTTTCTAGAAGATTGTCAACCTGTGCATTAGAGCTTGTTGCATCCCCATCAAAAGTTGTTTCTCCAGATTTGGTCTAGCTTCAGGCTTAGCAGCTCCCACAAACAATTGCGCAATTCTAGAGAGGAACTAGCCTTCCCTCCAGAAATTGTCCAATTATGTCCGGTACTGCTAGGCTATAGAGTTATGCAAATATGCCTATCAAGCTTGACTGAGAAAATTGCGCAATTCCTCCCATCAAGACTGCTCAGCCAAGAAATTACGAAAATCTGCGTAGCAGTCAACTACTTTTCCAAGTAAGTGTGCAATCCCTTTGGGAAGCTAGCCCAACTCCCTCCCAGAAATGTACATTTTTTGTCCTTAGCTGAGCAGATTGTTGTATATGTAGTTGGGTTGATTGGTTCCACTAGGGACCAAGAAAACTTGACTTGCATGCATGGGCTATTTTTTCCAGGAATAGAAAAAATAAACATGAAAAAAGCATCCCTAGATTTTAGGGAGTTATTTTTAGCATCTAGAGGCTACATGCAAAGATCATTTTAGAATCCTTCCTCCAAGTGTTGCTTTCTCCTAGATTTGTTGGCATGCACATCATGAATCTCAAACTTATTTATTTGATGCTTCATAACTCACTTATTCACATCAATCTTGGAGCTCTGACATCCCACAACACATCCAGCTGAGATATTCATGGGTAAGTTGTCGTAACCTATCTTTTGCAACATTTCTGTCTCTTTTTGTGTTTCCACTGGTGTGAGTGTTGTTTTCTTGATTTATATGAATGCTTGCTATCGTCTACATGCATACTAGCTTGTGCTAGCACCGTTTCAGTTTTCGTTACCATCTCACTATTGTCACATGCACGAAATTGTTTTCCATGAATGGTTGCCAATTTGACGACTCACTTCAACCACATGCATGTTGTTTTGTTTTTTGAATCTTTCGTTCACTATTTGCATGCACGATCATTCACTCCTGCTTACACTCATTATCGCCACACAATCATATTCACAGTTTCTTTCAGATGCCTATTTGTGGATCTGGGTAGCCATGGCCCGAATGATGCCTCACGAAGACAACATTGTGCAATCCTAAGAGGGAAGGCTCTATCTTCCTCTTAGGAAATGCACATATTTGCCTAGTGACTATCGTCCAGTCTTGCACTGTGCAATTCTGAGGGACGGTGACTGTTGGCCTAGAAAATTGTGCAATGTTGTCACTGCACCTGCAACCATTTCCAGTTGAAATTGTACTTTACGTAGTCCGAGCACCCAACAGGCTAGCCTGGATTATGCATTTCACAATTCCAGTAGCCAGCCAACCTCCCCAAATAGCCCAAACTACCTTTTGCATAGTTCTAGTAGCTAGTCATCTAGCCTCCCAGGAGAAACTAGGTAATCCTTGCGAGTCAATCCCAATGTATGTTGCATGTCATTCCTCAAGTTTGCTTTGGTTTTCACTGACAAATTTCTTGCCATGCATGTCACATTGTCTCAAGATCTAGGAGGTGTTTGTCTGCCTATTTGCATTTCAAGATCAATGGCCTCTCAGAGAGAAGGATGAAAGGACACTTATGGAAGTGCAACTAGAGTAGCAATTGACTGAGTGCCTAGAAGTATGTTGATCCATGAAGATACCAAGCTGATTGTAGACAAGGACATCAAGCTAAAATGGAAAGAGGTCAATGATGCATTTGCAAGCCCATTTGGGGAAGACCTCAAAGACTGTCTAGTCTATGTGAGCATCCACAAGTGCAGCTTGTACCCGATTGCATGCAGGTATCTAGTTCTCCCATGCACGGACATCATACATTAAATCATATCGCACATTGATCCTGAGATGATGACATTGAGCGGTGTTAGTTGGACAAAGATTTCTACCTTCGTGGCATAGTATTATGATGAGATGTATCATATGTCAAAGCTCGTGATCATCATGGAGACTCTAGCATACCTAGCAACAATGCTAAATCCAAAGAGATTTTGAATAACTAGGTGAAGGAGTCAGCTAGATTCAGGATGACACCCAACTAGGTCTACAAGACAAAGATACTATGGAAGGAATATTAATACTCGATCATATTTTCATGTTGACTCTATGGCCAAGAAAGCACGAAAACCTTCCCACAGAGTTGGGTGATCACATTGGACCCACTATATAGAGAAGGCAAAGCATGCAATTGGTCTGACATTTTGCTCATCAGCTGAAGGAACAAGTAGCAAGGGCTAAAAAAAAAACGCAAAGGTATGCAAGAAGAAATCTAAATCTTCACCTACATCATCAATGCAATCTATGTCTATCAAGAGTTCTTCGGCTTGAAGTGTGATGGACACTGGCAGAGACTATTGTGAACACTTATTGTAAGATGTTGTCTGAATGAAAATTCAGAGGAGTTATCACACAGTTGCTTGATCATTTTCTCACCCTGATTTACAAGATGATATTCGAACAACATCCACGCTACATGTCGAAGGCAACAATGGAGGCACTGATTGAAAAATCTGATTGGTATGCCTCAGTGTCTGGCACCTTCATATGGATGTACAATTCGGAGAAGCCTCTGCATGTTCTACCAAAGTTTTCCTTGGACAAACTCGTGATGCAGGAAGTATCATATCACATCTCAACAAGATTGACAACTAGGTTGCACTGGAAGAGGAAGGCACCTTGGATTGCTCTTCCATTGTGGATAAGGTTATAGAAGATGCAGAGTTTCAAGCATGCAGATGTCGAAGTGGAGCAGATGAAGAAATATCCATTCGAACTCCAAAGTTATAATCTATATGACTCGCATTGTCTTATGAAAGATCATTGCATGAGAGTACAGTTATACTAGATCCATGAGGATGTCATTGGGCAGAGGAATACCCGTGGAGATATTGTTACAACTCCTCCAGACTTAATGAACCAGTCGGCCTGGCTGTGGAATGGACAACGAACTAGCGTGAAGTAGCATCCCAGAGAGCACTAGAAGCAGTAGAAGTAGCAAAGGAAAACATACCAGTGCATGACAAGGACAAAAGGAAGATTGTTGACAACATGTAGGAAGAGAAAAGTTGCAAGCTCCGAGCTAACCCACTTATGTAGAGAACAAATTTGGAAATAGAGGAAACACATCAACAACGTGATAGGAGAAATGTGTAAAGGAAAAGAGAGGAATAGAGAATGGAGGAAGCAAAGAAAGAGTTACATGAGCTGACGAAGAAACTCTGAAAGGAACAGGAGCTGCATAGACAAGGTAAGGAAGTGCAACAATAATAGGTACAAGACGGGGTACAAATTTTGTAGAAATATGAAATTGTTCCTGTACATGTAGTAGACTCATCGGAAGAATTGGCATCAAGTAGATAGGGTGAGTCCTCGTAGGAGCATGACTTCACTAAGGAGATAGAGAAAAAACTTGAACAGATGGATAAGGATATGGAGCAACAGGAGTTAGAGCAAGATAACGACCTCATGTGTCACCACCAAGAGGTTGACCCACCAACTTCACCATATCCAATAGAGGAGCAAGTCCCAAGAGACCAAGGAGAAATTGATATCGTTGGATATTTGCTGGAAGGGGAGATGCACAACATCTCGTTTGAGGAGTCTAAACATAGAGTTATGAAATCTTGCAGAGTGTCGACTCGAGATGATCATACACCTCCTTTGTAGTTTAAGGAATGAGTGACCCTGTCTGATGTTCACAAACATCTAGTAGCATTGGCCAATGCTACTAGAGCAAATGTCGAAGCCACTAGCTCAAGTGTTCACTTCCTAATAACTGAGAACAAGCAAATGACGTCCA
Source organism: Pinus taeda (assembly GCA_000404065.3). Taxonomy (NCBI): domain Eukaryota; kingdom Viridiplantae; phylum Streptophyta; class Pinopsida; order Pinales; family Pinaceae; genus Pinus; species Pinus taeda. The sequence continues at coordinate 30,590 of APFE030124591.1, forward strand.
TGTAGGGAGGAGAATTGATTATAGCATACGCCTAAGCAGAATTGAAGAAGGAAATACTGGATGAAGTATTGTCTCTTGGCACAGTCATATGGGTGTTGTATTCCAAGTTTGTACCGTGCATAAGGTAGTTGTCCATCTGAACAGCTGGTAGCAACGATGTGCTAGGAGAGCACATATCTTGTCAAACGTGCATGTTGCTGTTGATTACATGAAAATATGGACAATGAGATACAAGGGGGACCCACTTCACTTGCCTAAGATGATGAAGCCCAGAGTCATTGAGCTGAAGGCACACATCCGGAGTTAGATCGGGAACTATGAAGAGCTCCCCTAGCTCATCATTAGTCTACAAACTTCCCATGCACATGTATTCAAGAGCATGGATGTTATTGTGCATGCACATGAGATTCCATCTATTGGGACACCCACTAAGGTAAATACAAAGGCACATGTACGACTAGAGATTGACTTGTACTTTGACAAGTTGAGGCGCATATCCACCATCCTAGGTTTATCCATTAGTGCAGACATCATGCACAAGTGTGTTGGTGGTCCATCTGGACTCAAGAAAATGATGCGCATGATATCAAATGATTTGGATAGAGGAGTCCAAGTAGTGTAACCAGATTCTATGGAGGCAAGAGTCAGGTTCCAGAAGGATGTCACCTCAGAGTACATAGACACCATTGCGGACTACTAATCTTGGCATCAATTCGGTACTATTGAACACTGTGAGGATGTCAAAGAGTTGGTCTTCCAATAGTTTTCTGAGACATATTGATGTCTTGCATGGTTTTCTCAAGCCATTTTGTCTCACATGAGCACATGTGAATTGTAATGTAACATCTTGTCAAGTGTAAGTTCAAGTATTGATAGTTGGGTGTGTTGGAAATATTGAGAGGGCGGGCTGAATCAGTATTCCTTTTCAATTGTTATTTTGACCAGTTAAATCATTTATATTTAGAACACAAAATGAACAATAGGAATAAATGTTTTTATTAATATAATCTTTAAAATAAATCAGGTACAATATATATAGGGCTCCAACCCTTGATGAAGACACTGATCTTAACTCTCACAGGCTCCAACCTGTTGCCAAGCACCAACTTGGTCTTTTGTGAGGCTCCAAATTCTAGGGCACTAGTCCTATCTTCTCAAGGCACCAACCTTGTGTTTAGGAGCACCAACTCCAAGGACACCAATCCTTCCAATTCTGATGCACCAACCCCAAGGGCTCCAACCTTATCTTGTCAAGCTACCTACCTTGCTTGTTTGAGGCTCCAACCTTTAGGGCACCAACCCTCTTGGCTCCAACCTATTGCTATATTTTGTCTGGATATGTTTGATAGTAATTCTCTGATCCCAAAATCTTCTTCACTGAATTATGTCAATCTACAACTTCACTGGTACATCAATGAAAACCTTGTCCCATAGAAGGTATCACCGTTTCTCTCTATTATACATAAGCAAAATCTCCAAGTCACATCATGATGACTAATACATCATGGTCTTCAATATTCTCACACAACTTCAATGTGCCTAGATTGAACTGCACTAAGCTCTGCGCAAAAATAACTCTTTGTTTCAAGCCTCTATTCTCACTGTCACGGTAAATGCTTCAGGAATGACTGCTTCAGGAGTAACTTCTTTAGAGGAGTGACTATCTCAATTTCATATTGTGTGTTCAATTAAAAACAACCATGTTCATACTTAGATAATCTTCTTAGATCTACAGAGCATCCTTTTGAACTGTTATCTGAATCACACACAAACATAGGTCTGAGCTTTTCAATAAATAACCTAGTCAACAGAATGTTCGACCTTCGGCTTCCTTCTTCTTCCGCTAGACCTTTCAGCTTCCTTCGTCTTCTACTAGACCTTTCAGCTTCTTTCTTCTTCTACGAGACCTTTCGGCTTCCTTCTTCACTCGCTCGAGCTTCGGCTTCCACTTTTGTTCACTCGACATTTGGCTTTCTTTCTACTGTTCCTTTGGCTTCCTCTGTCTCTTCAAATTCACGAGTTGTGAACTTCTTGATGCTCTATTTTTGTGCTCGAGATAGATACTCAGAACAGAAGTGTTTTAACTCATTTTTATATGAGTTTCACCAATGACTAAAGGACATGTTTATTTGAGGGAGGCCGAAATGTATATTAAAAATATATATCAGAGAGTCTTTTATCCATAGACTTGATTATTCAAAGAAAACCATATAAGAGTTGTTATACCCACATGGAGGTCCAACATGCCACATCATCACCTTTAATCCAATCGCAACTTCATGAAAAATTGGAGTTATTCCAAAGACTCCTCAATATGCAATAAAAACAAATTGGAAGTGTTTACATTGGTGGGTTTTAAACAAAAACCTGACCAATCACCAAGTAGCACTTTGACACAGAACCTGCCAATGAATGCCAGTCCCACCTGAATGCACAAGACCCGATCCCAAATAAAATAAACCCATGCCCATAAACTTCTCGGATCCACTTAGTCCCATGTCTTATTGGATTAGTTCTCCACCATTGATCTCATCATTAATCCGACAGTTGTTGATCCACCCGATCAACAAAACCAATCATTGATCGTCTACTGTTTGATCAAGGCACGCTGGATCCAATTGTTCACAACGATAGTGGTCGTGGAACTTATGCAACACTTAACCACCTTTATAAATGATAAGGATTATAAATCCCTGATCTATAAAAGTTCGGGTCCATTTTTAGATTTAACGTCTGATCACTTTATGGCCCGATATCCATTCTATATACGAGGTCATCAAATCTATGGCCTATGGTTCTTCAACTAGCACAGGGGTTAAAAATAGAGATCGACGACTAGGATTAAGCGTGGGCTGAGATCAATGGCTGGGATTTAGCCCTAAACATCCATATACTCCTAACCTCCACTCTTGTGATAGTTGTTGCTACTATGACTTCTCTTCACTCTTCCACTCTTTTGATAGTTGTTGCTCCTATGACTTCACTTCACTCTTCCGCTCTTCCAATACATGTTTCTCCTGTGGCTTATCTTCTTGTGACCTCCTATAACTTTGTTTATGCTCCTCTGTTGTTTTCTTGCTATCAGTTCTTCTTGGGAATATATTACATGTGATACTTCTGAGATAGCTCCTCCAATGTTTTCTTCTTTACTCCTCTATTGACGGTGTTGCTCCTCCATTGTTTTCTTTCGAAAATGCTTACCCTTGGGCATATGCGATGACCTACTTCCCTTGCTCCAATGACTTGCTTCTTTGATGGCTTTCGATAAACTCTTCATCTTACTTTTTGGCTTCATGATGGCTTCTCCTCTTTCACTTCTTACTTCTATTCTGTATTTGCTTTCTTCTCCATACTTGTATAACTTTCTTTGCTAGCATAGTTCTAGCTTGAGAACGTTCCCAAATCAAGTTACAATTATGTTCCATATGACTAATGTTATGACACTTGAAGCACTCTATGTTGTTCTTAAATAAGAATTCATGACTTCTTCTTGCAAAATTTCTTCTCGAAGATTGACGGGGACCATTATATTTATTTTTGTGATATGCCCTACAATCTTTTTCCATGTCTCTAAGGTTTGTACAAGAATAAAAATAATCAAGAACTTAACTTTGGTACCTGGGAGATGGATATTTCCTTGATGTGCTTATGAAGCCTTTTTGCCTTGAGATCCCTTGATTATAACCATTTCTTCTTGTCTCCCTCACATCCTATCAATTTATTCTTAGAATATGATTTCCTACATTGTTGCCTTGACTCTTATCCTTGCCTTTGCTGGATCTGGGAGAATCAACATTTCTTTCTAGCTTCCTCACATCCTTTTTGTTTGAAGTATGGTCACCCTTGCTTAAGGATTCACCTTCATAGCCAAGACCTGATTTATCAAATGGAGATCTTTGATGGTTGAGCATGTCATCCAATGCTTGAGAGCTTTTCAATAATTTGTCCATCCCTTTAACATTTTTTTCAAGGGAGACAATCTCTTCTTCCAATATTTCACAATCATTATTCTTCTTATCAAGTTGTTTCTCAGTTTCTTCCTTGATACGAGTAGCTTCATTTGCTTCTATTTTAAAGGAGATGATATATGTCTTCATTTTTAATATTTCATCATTTTATTTTTCTAGAATCCTCTCCATTTCTTCCTTGATTCTTGTAGCTTTACATGTTTCGTCCTTGAGAAGGTTGAGGTCAGATTTTAGTTTGAATATCTCTTCAGCCTTTGCTTTTAGTTACACCATGGCACATCATGGTGTTTCTCTCCTTTTTTGCTTCATCAACCTGTCCTTCTATGATTGATAATGCTTACATTGTCTTCTTAGCTCCTTGTGCTAACTTTCTTGCTTTTTGCAGTTGAGATTTGAGAGAGGAGACCTCTACCTTGTATTGACCAATCTCTTCTTCAAGTTTGTTCAAGCTCTTGTACCTTTTCTCAAACTTTCTTGATAAGATATCTTCCCATTTCTTTGACTTATCCAATTGATTTGTCATGGATATGACTTCTTCATGATGATTCCTTTTGTTTTGATGAAATTCCTTCTTAAGCTTGGCAAGCTCTTCATCCCTTTCTTGTACTTGAAGCTTGACAAGGTCAAATTCCTTCCTTGTTTCGTCTTGGTGACCAGCTAGTGCTTTCTTATTAAGTTCCTTGTTTTCCTTTTTCAAATTGATAATCTCTTGCATGGAAGCCATAAGTTTAGTGAGGAGATCTTCTACAAAGTCTCCTTCATTCTCTTTATTTTCTAGATCTTCTTTAGCCTTGATGTCATCAATCTTATCTTTAGCTTCCTTGACGGGCTCTGGATTTCCTTCTTGTTTTCCATCATTTTCTTGACTAGAGATCATTTTCAATGCTCCTTTTGGGTGAAGATCATAAAGTTTGTCCCATATACCCTTCGCTGACGAACATTTTCCTAAATTGTTCTTTATAGAATATGGTAGCCCATTCAAGATTTCCTTCATCGCTTTTTCATTGTACTCCTTGGATTCTCCATTCATCATGTTATTAGTAATTACGGATTTGCATACTTCAATGCCTTCAGTCTTTAAGAAATTCATCATTGTTTGTTCCCATATATCAAAGTTTTCATTGAACCATGGAGCCTTCACAAATTGATTGACTTCTATTTGAGGGGTAGAGGGAGACACATCTTTAGGAGGATTGGAGACTTTCTTCCTTGGCTTTTCCATTTGTGTTCTAATGATCAACCTTCAAGTTGTTAGGCTTTTAGTGAAAGTACAAGCTCTGATACCAATTGTTGGAAATACTAAGCAGGAGGGTTGAATCAGTATTCCTTTTCAATTGCTATTTTTACAGTTAAATCATTTATATTTAGAACACAAAATAAACAATAGAAATAAATGCTTTTATTAATATAATATTTACAATAAACTAGGTACAATATATATAGGGCTCCAACCCTTCATGAAGACACTGATCTTAAATGTCATAAGCTCCGACTTGTTGCCAAGCACCAACTTGGTCTTTTGTGAGGCTCCAACCTCTAGGGCACTAGCCCTATCTTTTCAAGGCACCAACCTTGTGTTTAGGAGCACCAATTCCAAGGACACCAATCCTTCCAATTCTGAGGCACCAACCACAAGGGCTCCAACCCTATCTTGTCAAGGCACCTACCTTGTTTGTTTAAGGCACCAACCCTCTAGGCTCCAACCCACTGCTATATGTTTTCTAGATATGTTTGATAGTAATTATCTACTCCCAAAATCTTCTTCACTAAATTCTGCCAATCTACAACTTCAATGCTACATCAATGAAAACCTTTTCTCATAGAAGTTATCACCATTTCTCTTCATTATACCTAAGAAAAATATCCAAGTGACATCATGATGGCTAATACATCATGGTCTTCAATAGGCTCCATGCAACTTCAATGTGTCTACAATGAACTGCACTGGTCTCTGCATAAAAAAAAATCTCTGTTTCAAGCCTCTGTTCTCATTATCACAGTAAATGCTTCAAGAGTGACTCCTTCACGAGTAACTGCTTCAGGAGTGACTTATTTAGAGGAGTGACTATCACAGTTTCATATTGCGTGTTCAATTAAAAACTACCCTATTCATACTCAAATACTCTTCTTAGATATGCAGAGCGTGCTTTTGAAATCTTATCTGAAACACACACAAACATAGGTCTGAGCTTTTCAATAAATAACCCCGTTAATAGAATGTTTGACCTTAGGCTTCCTTCTTCTTTCGCTGGACCTTTCGGCTTCCTTCTTCTTCCACTGGACCTTTCAGCTTCCTTCTTCTTCCGCTAGACCTTTCGACTTCCTTCCTCGTTTGCTCGACCTTCAGCTTACACTTTTGTTCGCTCGACCTTTGGCTTTCATTCTATCATTCCTTTAGCTTCCTCTGCCTCTTCAATTTCAGGATTTATGAACTTCTTTATGCTCTATTTTTGTGCCTGAGATAGATACTCAAAACTGAAGCATTTTAACTCATTTTTATACGAGTTTGACCAATGACCAAAGGACACGTCTATTGGAGGGAGGCGGACTTGTATATTAAAAATATATATTAGAGATTCCTTTATCCATAGACTTGATTATTCACAGAAAACCATATAATAGCTTCTATACTGACATGGAGGTCCCACATGCCATGTGATCACCTTTAATCCGATCGCAACTTCATGAAAAATTAGAGTTATTCATAAGACTCCTAGATATGTGATCAATAAAAATCGGAACTATTTACATTGGTGGGTTTTAAAAAAAGACCTGACCAACCACCAAGCAGCGTTTTAACACAAAACCCACCAATGAACATCAGTCCCACCTGAATGAACAAGACCGGGCCCCAAATAAAATAAACCCTTTTCAATAAACATTTTGGGTCCACTCAGTCCCAAATCTTATCAGATTAATTCTCTGTCGTTGATCTCATCATTAATCTGATAGTTTCTGATCCACCTGATCAACAAAACCAATTGCTAATCCTCCATTGTTTGATCAAGGTGCGTTGGATCTAATGGTTCAAAACGATATCAATAGGGGAACTTGCGCAATGCTTAACCGTTTTTACAGAGCCGATAAGGTTTATAAATCCTTGATCTATAAAATTTTGGCTCTGTTTTTAGATTCAATGTCTGATCACTTTATGACCCGATATCCATTCGATAAATGAGGTCATCAAATCTATAGCCTGCAGGTCTTCAACTAGCACATGGTTTAAAAATAGAGATCAACGGCTAGGATTTAGCGTAAAACATATGTATACTCCTAACCTCCGCTCTTCTGATAGTTGTTGCTCCTGTGACTTCTCTTCACTCTTCCGCTCTTCCCATAACTATTTCTCCTGTGACTTATCTTCACTCTTCCACTCTTCTAATAGTTGTTTCTCGTGTGGCTTATCTTCCTATGACCTCCTATAACTCTTTTTATACTCCTCCATTTTTTTCTTCCTATCAGTTCTTCTTGGGCATATATTACATGCCATACTTCCAATATGGCTCCTCTGATGTTTTCTTCTTTACTCCTCTGTTGTTGTTGTTTCTCCTTTGCTATTTTATTTTGATAATTCTTACCCTCGGGCATATGCGATGACCTGCTTCTCTTGCTCTGATGACTTGCTTCTTTGATGGCTTTCGATAAAATCTTCATGTTTCTCTTTGGCTTCACAATGCCTTCTCCTCTTTAGCTTAGTGCTTTGATTCTGTCTTTATATATATATTCAATCCACTTGGGTCCTCCATCTGATCATCTCATCATATATCAAAATTTCATTGCGATGATCATTATGATCAATGGGCATCAATGGGAAATTATGTATCAAAGAATTTTCCATCACAAACACTGCTATATTAGTGTTAATGACAACCTAGATTAACAGGGTGTAACAGTCATAGAGTAGATGAACTGTCACAAAGGGGAATCTCAAGGGCCACCCCACCCTTTGCTATAAATAGTACCTCATAACTCATTGTAGAGACTTTTGCTCAGCCAATCTTCAATAGGAGCATCTTAGAGAAATCTTGGAGAGTATTGTAAACTGCCTTAACTTTTCCAATACGTAGACATAATATATTTTTTTGGAGAAGCAAGTGGTTGTGGTTGTAATGTTTCGCTAACAAAACTAGTGGTTGGACATGGATGTATTTCATGACTAGAACATACACTTCTTAATATAATAGAGCTAATGTGTTTCATGCATATATTGTATTGTATTTCAGCTACCTTAAGCACTCTAAATGATATATGTATATGTTTGCATACACATGTATGTGTAGCTATTTCTGCATATGTATGTATGAATCTTTTTTCATTTAACCATCACTTCGGATTGCTAGCTAACTTTCCTTCCATGTTGTGATGCATCTTTTCTCGTGTGTTCCCTTAACTCCGTGCTATCACAAGTTTCCAAGGGGCGCACTTAAATCTCCCTCCATTTGTTAGAACCTCTCATGCACCTTCCTTGACTTACTACATATGTCACACCCTTGCTACCAACAGGGAAAACTTACTTTCCTATGTACGAAACTATGGTCAAGGAATTACCGTACGACCCACTGGTGGGACTCCTACACCAAATGTTGTGAGGCCTAATTGGGACTTCTTACTAGGGTGATCCATGACATGTTGTTGGGTCAAGAACCATCAACATTTTCGTATTTTGGTCCCTGAGGTAGTAGACATAGATGATTTACAATAAAATTATGAGTTTCAGACCCTTATGCATTTGTTTTGGAGGGTTCAAGTGGTCCCAGTTTTCTAGCTTGTTTAGGCTATTAATATATATGTCATTTTTTGTTGGGTATGAGTGGTATCCTCCTTCAATTAATTTAATTTTTAATAATTTATTTGTATCCACTAGATTCTAAATTTATTGTTTGCGCAAGGATGTATTGAATACGACTATTATGTTTGAGGAAGGGTTCAAGTAAAAACTCCACTTCCTATCTCTGTGTAGCTCATAATATTTTTTGAACATTAATGCCCAAGTTTCATAATAAGGTTTTTGTTCTCCTCATTCTTTCATTTATTATAGTTGAGGTTCCTATTTTACTTTGAGTGGGAAAATATGGTTATGAACTTTCAATTTCCCAGGTTTTTACGAAAACCCTTCTTTCTTTTCTCAAGTGTTGTTGGAACTATGAACTGACCCTATCCTAGGGTTTACTGGAGTTATGGGTTATGCTATTAGCTTTCATTATTTTGTTAAAATATTTCGGCCGTTTCTTCCTTGGGTTGCCATGGAGGCTACCTGTAGGTTGTGGTCATGTCTCTTATTCTATCAAATATTTATTATATTCTTATACCATGAAATAATGGACTTCTTTGTGCTCTGTGCATACAAATTTTATGTTAGTACCCTCATGAGAGTCATCAGTGGTGCATTAAGTTTCTCTTGAAATAATTTGTTGGAAATATTCTATTAATATTTATGGTTTTTTATTTCTTATATGGATAGTTCCCTAGCCCTCACTAGGCCTAAGCACATTTGTTTCTTTGAAGCATACACACTTTCATGCTTTTACTTGTTTAAAATTAGTCATGGTTGGTACATGAACGATTTAGTTCTTAGTTAGTTGTTTGAACAATCTTTATGGGTTTTCACTTTTGGCACAAGTACATGTACTCACACTTTGTCTTATGTATTTATAGATTTTCCTTTATTTATAATGATGTTAATAATTCTTTTTGTTAATTTTTTTCAGGAATATGTTGATATACACAAATATATAGTACTTAGTACTAAAGTTAATTTCCTTTTTCAAATCTTTTTTCTTGGTCAAAAAGTTTTTTTGAATGGGACATATTTTCCAAGAACTATTCATACAAATTTTCCTTTTAGAATTCAAGATAGTCACTGGCCTACTGAAAGTCTCGTCTTGGTATACAAACTAACTCGAGCTCACATTACCATAATACCTTGTCTTGTATTTGATGTCAAGGTTTATTTCATAATTAGAAAACCATAACACTGTATGGATCAAGAAAATCAATTCTACCTCTAAAATAGAACATTATCCAACAAAAAACACATTCATAGTACTTATGTGTTCCTTACATTCTTTTTCTCTGAAAGATCCACAAGGTTACAGGGGAAATAATACTCCACCCAACCTATGAGAACTAGTAGCACTACCGGGACTCTCCTCTTAGACAACTTCACATCCTGAATAATTCTAAGATAGAGACCTTACTGGGTCCAAAAAATAGCTTCCTCTAATCCTAAACAGGTTTAGTCTATGCTTTAAATTGAGCATACAGGCTTCAACTAGGATTCCACTAGCCAACCAGCTCAAGAACACCTAATTCTAGCAACATCCTCCCTCCCTCGCCAACTTCTCATTTGACTCATTAATATTGCAAATATCATCTCCTCCCTTGGGACCCTTCCACTAGGCTTCAAGGTTTCATGATTGCCTTGGGATTCTTCCTGTCACCCTCTTGGATTCCTTTTCCAGAACTGAGATAGTTTATCTCTAGGGAGAGGAGTTTGGGCAGGAAACCACCTTGTCTGTATCTGTTTTTCAACTCAATGGATGTCAAAATTTCTTTCAACATTACTTTCCATTGTAATTTCCATGAATGATTACATGAAATATATATTAATGAAATTTAAAAAAAACATTTATATTCATTAGTCATTGAGGCCTCTACATGGGCCACAATATTCCAAATAAATTTAACCACACTAGCTAAAATATTTATAAATTTACTAGGGGGTATTACATCTCACCCCCTGCCCCCCTTGAGTGAAACATCATCCGTGGTGTTTTATTATCCCTTAGAATGGGCTAGGATATGGCTCTCATATAAAATTTTCATCATCCCAGGTAGCCTCTTTTGGGCTACTAGGATAAAGTGTTTACTCTACACCTTAACCTAGGTGATAGATCACTTTTGTTGCATTATTTCTCTCCAATCAAGGCTACATAGAGGCTTGAGCAGGAATTTTCCATCCAACACAACCTACATCCATAGTCATTAAGGTTGTAATTAGTTTTCTGTTAACCAATAATTAACAAATACACATATAAAATCATTTTTATGTCTATGACTATAAATATAATTTTTCAACAAAGAGACATGGAATACGTTATGTCAATGTATGTGACTAGGTAATGCCAATTGATAGGCTACCGACCCAATTCTAGTAAGAATTTGGGAAGGGCTACAAATTGAGGAGCCAATTTTGAACAACCTTCCCACCTTTTCTATTTTTCAGTTTTACACTTACATACACATGGTATCCCACTTGAAATTCCCTAAAACTTTGTCTTTTGTTTGCATAAGTTTTCTTTCGATCCTGAACAACTTTCAAATTCATTTATACATTATTCATGGTATGCTCCATCTCTTTTATCACATCGGGTCCCAACATTACTTTATCTTTGGGATTACTCCAATTAATAGATGTCCTACACATTAATTCGTACAATACCTCAAGTGGGATCATCTTTAAGTAGGCATGGTAACTATTGTTGTAGGCAAATTCTACTAGTTGAAGGTATTCTTCCCATTTGGTTGGTTGTTGCATGATGTACATTCTTAACATATCCTCTATTACATGGTTTACTCACTTATTTTGTCCATCCATATGCGGATGATAAGTAGTATTGAAATGTATTTGAGTGCCTAATCCTATAAAGAGGGCCTTCCAAAAAGAAGAAGTAAACTTCACATCTTTTTCAGAGATTACTACTTTAGGTACACCTTGTAAATGAAAAAATTATCTCATAGATATATCAGTAATATGAACATTTTTATATGTTGAATGTACATGATTTACTTAATTTGTCCACTGCAACCATTATAGAATCATTTTTCCTCTTAGATTTAGGTAAACTGGTAATAAATCCAATGTGATGGTCTCCTATTCCATTCAAGAATGGGTAATTGGTGACATAAACTTGTTTGATGTTGGAATTCAACTTTTACATGTTCACATTGTAGACATTTTTTTATATACTCTACCACTTCTCTCTTCATACCAAGCCAAAATTAATCTTTCCTTAAAACAATAATTAATTTTTGATAACGAGGGTGGCCAACATAGGGGCTTCTATGGTATTTATCTAAAATCAATTTTTTAATAGGTTGTTGGTTAGGATCATGGATTATGTTCCTATAACTCAACATATAATCATTATTAACATCCTAACGTAGTTGGTTTTCAGTGTTCCTTTTTTCCTTATTTGCTTCCATAAAAATTGGTATTCTAGGTATCTTTGGGCTATATCTTTAATCCAATTCATAAAATCAATTATGATTTTCCTAAATGATATATCAAAAATGTAATTCAACCTCCTGCTTGGAGCATCTTCCGCCTGATTTTTCTTTACCTTTCAAATATTTTATGTCAAAGTCAAATTTACTTAAGAAATAATTTCAGCATGCTTGTTAAGTGTTAAGAGTAGGATGTTTAAAGAAATTTGCCAAACTATTGTGATTGGTCATCCAGATGAATTTATTTCGTAGTAGGTAATGTCACCATATTTTTAATGTATGGACTACTACAGTTAATTCCAAATTATAGGTTGAATACATTTGTTCATGTTCCTTTTATGGGAACTTTTTGTTATTATCTAATCTATTTCTTTGTAGTTCTGTGTGTCTTCATTTTCATCATTAAAGTTTCCAACTCTGCACTCACCCAAATTACTTTGTTATCTAAGTGCGTATAACAGATGTACTCCTCGGATGCCAGGAGGGCTTTTAGGGAAAATATTCTTCCAATTAAAATGAAATGGTGGTATTTCACTACTCCAACTCATGTAATACATGAGTAATATTATATTTTTTGTTTATTTGTTTCTGTTGAAGAATTAATGAAATATGAAATTAAATTAAATTAAATTTCATTGAGATATAAAAGAGTAAGAAATATATGAGGTAAAGATTTGATATAATTTAAAAATTAAGTTATTTATATAAAAATGAAATGGTTGATGAAAAATTAACTATCATAAATGTGAACATTTTACGCATATAATAGCTTTTATATGGTTAAACAAAAATCATAACATTTAATTAAATGAAAGAACTTTATATAGTTTGAGTGTGGTTTAATGGTTAAGAGCATGTAAAATACAATTTTGGAGTGGTCTAATGGTTAAGAAGGTAGTGTTTCTACTTCAAGACTTAGTAGTACTACCATAGGTTGGGTGTCTTGTCCCACAAAAAAGGGGGTCGCTTCATACAACCAATCTGATAAATTGGATAATAATATTAATTTATTATTATTATTATAATAAAATAATTAATATATGAGCTAAATATACTTATAAAAAAATGAATAATAGAATTTTTCACTGTGGATATTGGAGTCCAATTTATGATGGAAACTTTTAACATAGAAATGTATATTTTTTAATAGCATGGCTTATCAAAATGACATGTCAAAAAAATCTTAACTCATTTCATGTTACACTTAGTCATATGTTTTTTATTATTTAATCAATTAAATTAAAAGTGTAAATACTACTAAAAATATTTTAAAATATTTCACAGAAATTAAATCTCTATTATCCATACTTAAACTAAAGTATTGCAAGCACTATCCAAAAGAAACATGCCTATCAATTTAATAAAAATAACTATCAAAGAGTGATCCATCAATTTATATGTTATATTAATTTTACTTGATAATGAATTAATAATCATAGGGAATTTCAAATTACACTATTAACTTATAGACAAAAACATGACTTATAAAATAATGTATATGATTCAAAATGATAAATAAGTTAATTATCATATTTATTGCAAGTCTTCTAATTTGATTTTATTTTGGATTTTAAAATTTGACATCTATTTTTTAATTTTATTATAGATTAATTATATTAAACAAATTTAGAACCATTTTTAATAATGAATTATCTTAATTGAAAAACACTAATAGAGAATTATAATAAGAATTTGAAACATTATTTCATATTTGGTAATCATCCACATCTTTCCAAGTGCATTTTTGTTTTAACTTTCATACATTTACAAATTTTTGAAAATAAAAAATGTGAACATAGATTAACTTATTTATAATATTTAAGCACAACTTTAACGAGAAAATATATTTAAGTTATGATTGACAAACATTAATAAGAAATTACAACTAAAAATTGAAACATTTTACCTTCTTGTAAGATAATTAGCCACAACTTTCCAATTCCACCTCTTATTAACATAGTACACACCTCTTATTAACTTAATACATGGTCATAGGTTAGAAGAACATCTTTTATGAGGGTGGGATAGAGAGTATGTATTGGGTATAACTTATTGTTATAAGGTTTACTTAATGTTTACCCCATCCCATATATAAGGGTTGTGGTGGGAGATAATATTAATTAAAATATATTATTATTAGTTTTACTGAATATTCCTCTCCTATGTCGTATACTAAGAGCGAGGATTTCAGGGAAAAATTATCCAATATTCAACCCTAAAACTCCCTTGTACAGACATTATTAACCACACACCTTGGCCCCTCATTAAACTAATCTACCTCCTCACACTTCAATTCTAAATTTACCTAATATTCAACCCTAAAACTCCCTTGTATAAACATTATTAACTGCACATCGTGGACCACATTTAAGAAACCTACCCCTCACACTTCAATTCTAAAAATGGGGCGAGGACGATATTGCTTAAAACATATTATGATAAATATTACTTAATATTTCTTGGGAGCTTTGCTACTCCCCATTCTAAAAATGGAGTTGGGGAAAAATATTAGTAAAATAATTATTATAAATTTTATCAAATTATTTCACCTGAACTAAAAATTCTTACTTTGTTTATAATCCTAAATGTTCATAACCTAAACTATTTGAGGAAATTAAATGAAAAGAAGGCACCACCCAAAGTAAACTATTTTCATCCTAGTGTGTATTAAATTTAAAGTAAAATCCATTTATTAATGAAGTAAAAGTTCTTAGATTTATGGGGTTTTTTCATTATGTTAAACTATTTGGAAGAAATAAATGAAAAAATTAGAGCACCTAGAGTAAACTATTTTCACCTTTGTATTATTCATTTGAGTGTTTTGTATAAATGACTTTACTTATGTGAGTGTTATATATATATATATATATATATATATAATAATAATATATATTATTATATTAATATTATTTGGAGCAAATAAATAAAATAAGTCACTACTTAGAGTTATTATTTTTATCTTTACATCTTTGGGGTTTTGGACAGATAATGATTGGGTGCTCTATTAAGACACTCCATGATGTGAAGTCACTGGTTCAATATTCCACCCCAATCAAAATGATATAGAGTGAACCTTGAAAATATACAGCTCATAAAGAAAAAAAACCTATTTATTAACCAACCATCAATCCACCAAAATTAATTCACAAAAAATCTATACAAGACTCCCAAAATTTTTTTTTTTTCCTTCTTTAAATGTTCTCCTATTTCTCAATTTCTGAACCATCCAAAACATCAAACTTAAAAAAAAAGGTCCAAGTTCTATTTATGATGGGGCTTTGAAAGCACAAGAGGCGTCCTTTCATATTCTCTGTGGTTAGGATGTTCAATTAATTTAATTTAATTGCTTTTTTTATTCCCGTAATCTGTTTTTGGTTATGGATGTTCAAGTAAATTTAATTTAATTGCTTTTTTTATTTGTGTAATTTGTTTCTCTTTTCTTTGGTTCGAGATTGAAAGCGAGTAGCTTTCTACATCTTCGTTAGATGTTGTCATCAACTTCACGTGTTTTCTATAGAAAAATCAAAATATAGTTTGGAAACAAACGATACTCAATCAAACGTGCAATGAACTTTTTGCTATTATCTAATCTATTTCTTTGTTGTTCAGCGTGTCTTTACGTTAATCATTAAATTTTCCACCTCTGCACTCACCCCGATTACTTTGTTATCTAATTGTTTATCATAGATGTATTCCTTGAAGGCCATGAGGGCTTTTAGGGAAAGTATTCCTCCCATTAAAATGAAATGGTGGTATTTCACTACTCCAACTCATGTATAACTCATAGAATACATGAGTAATATTATATTTAATAATTTGGTTTTTGTGTTTTTGTTGAAGAGTTAATGAAATAGGGAGGAGGAAATGAAATGAAATTTTATTAGTTCAACTTATACATAGCATTACTATGATTAAATGACTTTTAAATTTTATTTTTTAATTAAGAATTAATGAGATATAAAGAGTAGGGAATAGGAATATGTTAACTGAGGTAAATATTGATAAAATATAAAAGTTAAGTTTATTTATATAAATGAAATAGTTGAATAAATATGATAAGCTATAAACTCATTATGAAGTATCAAAACATTTACCTATATAATACATTTCATATTAATAAAAATATAAATAAACATAATATTAAACTAAGTTAAAACTTTATTTTTATTATTATTATTATTATTATTATAAAGAATTAATATATTAGCTAAATATATATACATTTAAAAAAATTCGTAATAGCATTTTTCATTATAGAAATTGGAGTTTAATTTATGATGGAAACTTTAGACATAGAAACAATGACTTATCAAAACCACAAGTCAAAAAAACCTTAATACACTATTTATATGTTTTTTTTTATTTAATCAATTTAATTAGAAGTGTAAAAAAAGCATAACAATGGAGATAAATATCAACTTTTCATTTGTAAATACTATTCAGAATATTTTAGATATTTCACTAAAATTAAATTTCTATTATCAATACTTAAATTAAAATATTGTAAACACTATCCAAAAGAAACATGCCTACCAATTTAATAAAAATAAATATAAAAAGTTGATCCATTAATTTTTATGTTATATTAATTTTACTTAGTAATGAGTTAATAACTATTGGGAAATTCAAATTACACTAATAGATTGTAGACAAAACATATATTGAATGTTTAAAACCTTGAAATGAATAAGTGATTATAAAATAACTGTAATTTTGTTTTTTAAATAGTAAAATTGAAATTTATATTATTTAAAATCATAAATAATTTAATTATCATATTTATTTGCAGTCTTATAATTTGGTTTTATTTTCTATTTTACATATAACATCTATTTTTTAGTTGTCTTATAAATTAATGATATTAAATAATGTAGAAAAGTGTTCAATAAATCAAATTTTCTAATTAAAAAACATTGATAGAGAATTACAATAAAAAATTGAAACATTTTATTTTGATATGTGATAATTATCCACAAGTTTCTAACTGCATTTTTTTTTTTATACATTTACAAATTTTTGAATATAAAAATTATAGACATGACTAGTCTATTTATTGTCTTTAAGTACAACTTTAACTGCCAAAGATATTTAAGTTATAGTTAACAAACATTAATAAGAAATTACAGTTAAAAAATAAAAATTTACTATCTAGTAAGATAATTAGCACAAGTTTCCAATTCCACTTCTTATTAAATTAATACATGATGAGGGGTTAGATGAACATTTTTATGAGACTGCTGTTGACAATAAATATTGGGTATAACTTATTGTTATAAATTTTACTTAATATTTACCTCATCCCATATACAATAGTGATAGTGAGAAAAAATATAGAATAAAATATTATAT
>APFE030124594.1:0-28389 GCA_000404065.3 Pinus taeda
TTATTACATTATTACCTTGGGTACCTCCCTCGGTACCCCATATTACCCCCCCTAGGTATATAACATTAATGTTATATACCTAGGGAGGGTAATATGGGGTACCGAGGGAGATATCCAAGGTAATAATGTAATAAGGGGATGGGCCATAGTAATAAATAAGGTGGTTAACCCATGTCATGTAAGGGACCACAAGTAGTTAATAATAATGTAAGGGGCCCATGGTATTAGTTGATGGTATGAGGAAACTATGCTAATGATGCATGGTATTGTATGTATGAGGCCTATATAGAGGCTAGAGACTCCACATGGAGGGATATGAAGAGAAGTATTCTTGTATGAACAAGCATATGGTTGTGGAGTATTCTCCTTCCTTAAGGAGTGAATGTATGGTGTTGCCCTACCTTAAGGGTTTGATAATAAATAAGCATTTCTATCTGTTGTGATCTTGTTATTTATTGGGTTATTTCTGTTATCATGATATTTCTGGGTTAGATCTACAACAAGTGGTATCAAAGCTACAACAAGTGGTATCATAGCTACAACAACCCCTCACCGCAAAGCTTTCAAGTTGCTTCATGTATATTTCCTCTTCTAGATCCACGTGAAGAAATGTTGTCTTCACATCCATCTGTTCTACCTCAAAATCAAAAGCAGCAGCAACAGATAAAAGTAATCTAATAGAAGTTACCTTGGCAACAGGAAAAAAAATATCACCGAAATCAATTCCCGGCACTGGGAATAACCTTTTGCTACCAACCGAGCTTTGTATTTCTCCACCTTCCCTTCTGCATTTGTCTTCTTCTTGAACACCCATTTGCTGCCAATGGGTTTCCTTCCAGCCGGCAACTCCACCAGATGCCAAGCCTCATTTTTGTGCAAAGATGCCATTTCATCAACCATGGCCTCTTTCTAGAGTTTTCCATCCTCTGAATCCACTGCTTCCTTCACAGTTCTGGGATCATCATCAGTGACAAACAAAGCAAAATTTGAACAGAAAGCAGACGGACTATACCTTTCTGGCTGCCTTCTTTCTCGAACTGATCTTCTCACAGCCGGAGTTTGTGGCTCTTCATCTTCTGATTCCTCCTCTGCTACGGAGTCTGATTCTTCCTCCTTAAGCTCAAACTCTATATTCTCAGGTTCCTTTGGTTGGACTTCATGTTTAATAACATATTTCACCTCTATGAACACCACATCTCGGTTGTACGCAACCTTCCTTGTTACTGGATTCCAAAGCTTATAACCCTTTAAACCATCCTTATACCCAATAAAGATGCACTTTTCAAATTTACTATCCAACTTGGTTTGTTTCTCCTTTGGAATATGTACATATGCATCACATCCAAATAGCCTCAAATGTGAAAGAGAGGGTTTCTTACCAATCCATACCTCATGTGGAGTCTTATCCTCCAACGCTGATGAAGGTGATCTGTTGACCAGGTAGCATGTTGTCTCCACCGCCTCTACCCAAAAGTCTTGTCCTAACCTAGCACCACTGAGCATGCTTCTTGCACTTTCCATCAACGTCTTGTTCATTCTTTTTGCAACTCCATTTTGCTAAGGTGTATATGGAGTAGTCTTTTGTCGTGCTCTACCACACTTCTTACAAAATTCTTCAAATTCCTTACTGCAAAACTCTCCACCATTATCTGTCCTCAGCACCTTTATCTTCTTCTTTGTCAGGTTTTCCACCAGAGCCTTAAATTCTTTAAACCTGTCAAAGACTTCGGATTTCTTCTTAAGGAAATATATCCATATATTCCTTGAGAAGTCATCTATAAATGATACATAGTACATAGACTTACCCAGTGATGGAACCTTCATAGGTCCAAACACATCATTGTGCACAAGTTCTAATATTTGTTTTGCCCTCTTACTACCAGAGAGGAAACTCACCTGATTCTGCTTCCCATATACACAATTTTCACAGAAATCAAAATCTAGAGAGATATTACTCATACCTTCTACCATACCTTTACCATGAAGTATTTGAAGGCCCTTCTCTCTAATATGTCCAAGCCTTTGATTCCACAACATGGTCTTCTCTCCAGAGACCACTATATTTTCTGCTCCATTTTCAGGAACCACAGAATTGTTGCACCCATCAATGACAGTGCTACCTTGTAGTTTGTACAAAGTTCTGATTCGAACTCCCCGCATCAATCCCAGTGCTCCCCGAACCATTTTGCAAGTATCATTCTCGAACATTGTTTTTACACCAACATCATCCAGCTTGCTTATAGAAATCAGATTTCTAGCCAATGCAGGAATATGCAGAACACCCGGAAGTGTTCTTACCCTTCCACCTTGCAACTTCAACTTTACTTTTTCATGACCAATGATTCTAGCCTTCCTATCATCCCCCAAAAAGACATCACCACCATCATATTTCTCATACTCGCAGAACCACTCTCTATGGGGAGTGAAGTGAAAGGATGCACCTGAGTTAATCAACATGCCTCATGATCTACATGTGTACTTGAAGAAGCCAAGTACACATCCCCACCTTCATCTGAGGTGGTTTTCACCTCTACAAAAGGAGCATCATCAAATCCCTTTCCTCTATCAGGAGATTTAGATTTACAGTCCCTTTTGAAGTGCCCTTCCTTTGTGCATTTCCAGCACACCACCTTTACAGGTTTTCCCGGAGATTTAGATCTCCCTCTAGATTTAGATCTCCCACTCGATGACTTATTTTTGTTTCTGTTCTGGGACCGTCCTCATATAGAGAAGGAATCACCATTTTGGCTCTCCATATTTTTCCATCTCATCTTCTCCGTCAGCAAGGCTGAGACTATTTCATCAAAATACAAGGCAATTGCATTGCTACCTATTACAATAACTAGACTATCCCACGAATCTGATAGAGAACACAACAAACTGATGCACTTATCTTCATCTGAAATTTTAATATCAATAGATGATAATTGACTTACCACAGTATTAAATGCATTCAGATGCTCTATCACCAAATCTCCATCTTTCATCCTCAGGTTATACAACTTTTTCCACAAGAATAATTTATTCACCGGAGACTTAGATTGGTACAAAGTCCCTAACTTGTCCCACAAAGCCTTCGTCGTATCTTCTCCTGATACATTCAGCAATACTAAATATGAGACACACAATCATATTGTGCTCTTTGCCTTCCAATCCAACTTCTTCCATTCTTCATCGGATACTCTCGTTGGTTTAGTACCCGAATCTACTGCGATCCATTGATCTTTATCCACCAACAGATCCTCCATTTTGAGTTTCCACAACTCAAAGCTTTAACCATTAAATTTCTTGATCTCTATCTTTCCACTGCTCGCCATCTTCTTTTACCACCAAAATTGATCTCGCAGATCTCCCACTGAACAGGGTCTACAACAGGCCCGAGTGAAACCCCTCAGCAACAAAGGCATCCCCTTTAAGCCAAAACAGCTCTGATACCAAATGTATGTTTTAACCCTGTACAGAAATTACCTACATACGAATTCTAAAAAACACAAAAAATAAACAGTGCAAGAGCATAACACATAAAACTCATATACACAGAGATTTTCCCCTGGATCCCAAAACTGGGACTACTAGCTTGATTTTTCATTATATTCCTTTCAATGTTATAATACATATTTATACATGTCGAAGCATCCAATACCATGGACTGAAAGCCGTCGTGTCCAATACCATGGACCGAAAACCATCACGTCTAAAAACATGTGCGAAAATAATGCACAAAACCATAGGTGGGTCCGCCCATCCTAACATAGGGTCCAAAACCAAAATTTTGTACGTCTCAAACCCCTTGTGACCCCTACCTCGCTACACAATCGGCGTAACGAAGGGAGGCTATGCCCCCCCCCCAAAACCCCTCGGTTAACTATGTGGGCTAATCGTGGAAAGAATATAACACAACCGAACATTTAGATCGATGAATCTTTTTATAAGGATTCCATCAAAGAAACTAGATGATCTTCCATATCCTCACCTAGCATATGTTTCCTTCACTATTTTATGATGATCCCAGTCAATGATGACCTCTACTTCTTTCTATGAGTATCACTTGAGATTTCAATGAGTTTTCCAAGAACCCTTATTCTTTGTAATCAATATAATTTATTCCATACATTATTTCTACTTCTCATGTCAAGAGATATTACTTCTAATGCTTCTATCATGATGCTATTTTCTAATCTGATGCATCTTATTTTATTTAAACTGCATCCTATCTATAAATTAGAAGTGAAAAAGTACCTTTTTAGAGATCTTTTACTTCTTCCTTCTTAAGCTTGTTTGTCTCATGTTCTTTCACTTCCTCAGTAATATGGGCTTCTTCCCTATCCCTCTTGTCCTTATTACGTTTAGGAAAATCTCTTCTATAGTGCCCAAGTTTCTTACAATCATAACATCTTTCCTTAGCCATGTGCTTCTTTTTCATTGGAGGACAAAACTTTCCAAATTTCCCTTTTATTCTTGTCACTAATAGATTCCTTCTATCTTATCTTTTGTCACTTTATTCCTTCAACCTGTCTTCTTTTTCCTTGCATAGAGACCATAATTTGATGAATGGATAGCTTCCTCTTCCTTGGTATATATAAGGTTACCTTGTTGATCATTCAATGCATTTAGAATAACGGAGATCATTTCGTTATCATATACCATTTCTCCTAGATCTTGAAATTGACCTTTTATTTGAGACTCTTTTGAAAGACATGAAGATATCCCTTCATCCTTTGACACCTTCAATTTATACAGATTATATCTAAGTGATATGGTCTTTTCTATCGTGCTTTTAGAGAAAATTTCTACCAACTTATCATATATTTCTTTAGATCTATCCAGCTCAGCTACATAGGAAATGAGAGGACCTTTGATAGATTCCTTAAGAATATTTTGAGCCTTGAGATCCCTTTCCATGTATTCAGATAAGTCTTGTTCTTTGGGTGGCTTGGAGACCTTTCCATGGACATGATCAATATCTTCATTTACTTCGAGGATTATGTCTATCCTTATTTTTCATACAAGTAAGTTTGATATCCCAACCAGCTTATGGTTCTCCTTGAAACATGAAGTCATTTTAACTATATTAGTTTATAAGAAAAATGCACTTACTTGTGAAGATAACATCTTCAACTTGATAATTATGACACTCTTGTTGCTTCAAATGATCCTTTTAAGAAGGTTCTTATTTTGGGGGAGGACTGCCTTCTTTAGTATGATCTTCTTCCAAATGAGATCCTTGCTTTAATAAAGAGAAGATTGTCTTTCGATCTAGCCTCAGATTTGAAGATCTTCCACTCTTTTGGTAATGTATTAGTGATGATATCATAAGTGCTTCTAGGGTTTTGGTCTTTCTTCCTACTTCCTTCTTGAAGATAATTCCAAGACTTTTGCTAGAGTATATTTCTTCGATCTGGGGTTTTGGTATTATGAAGATCTTGATTTGTTTCTTGGTTTTCTTTGACTTTCTTTAATCCTTATTTGAAGCTTGATCCTTATGTGTCTACTTTCTTGAATGTCCCATCTTGACTTCAGCACCTTAGCTCTGAAACCATGTTGATAAATATAGGGCATGAATAGTTAAAATATGCCTCTGCTTGATAATTTCTTGTGATATACTTTTACTTCTTATCTTATAGTATTTCCTTTGTTATGTTATTATTGTGTTCTTTTCATCAAGGCAATTCCTGATAAGCACAATAAAATACAAGTGACACAGTATGTAGGCTTGTCAGCGAGAGCCAAAACCTCTCACCTATTGAGAGGATAACTCGATCAAAATTCTTCTTTTAGATCTTAAATTAATGAGTAACAAGACCATGAAAAATACCCTTAACTCTAGTATCCTCCCAAGAACCTGGTCACTAACCTTGATTTTGTGCATCTTCCCTTTCTCGACTTTCTTCTTGATCTCGAACTACTCTCCTCGACTCCTTTTAGAGAAACTCAGTCTCTATCCTTCACATTGTTTCTTCTCAACTTCCTTTAGAGAAACTCGATCTCTATGATCTCACTGGATTCCTCTAGAGAATCTTGGTCTCTAGATCTCTATCTTTGTCAGCCATAAAAATTACCCTAGAAGAACCCTTCCCTCATTGACCCCAAAAGAATCCTTTCTTCATGATCCTAGACGAAACTCTTCCTTCTCTATCCAGAAGAAACTTATCCTTTGCTTGCCGAGAAGAAAATCTCCTTCATTGACCCTAGAAGAAACCTTCTTCTCTATGCCCAGAAGAATCCTCCTTCTCTATGCCCAGAAGAATCGTATCTTTGCACTTCCTTTGAGCCTCTTCTTCACGCTACTTCTTCACCTTCTATACGCACTTATGCTTGATCTCTTCTTCATACTTTTGTTTGTCGAGATGCTTGTTGAGTTTCTTGCCTCTAACTAACATTGAGTGTGGCTATATATACACTGCATCGCATGTCCTTTAGGCCAACACAATCACAAGTAGTTAGGCCAACTTCTTCTAACATGTTCTTCCATCATCTTGGAGGATACTTTACATAGACAAGATTGACCTTTTACAAAGTGTAACATGACTACATTACATGAAAATGACTCTATAATTTTATGAATAGATGAAAAATAATTCCTAAAGACTCTCAATGGTACTCTTGACTCAAAAATAAAATCACTTTCTCATGAAATCCATGAAGCAAGAAATACAATAAATTTATTTTTTTCTTTACATCTCATTACATAAAATCATAGTTACATGTCGTTATGAAGGTCGAACCTAGTTATACTTCCCAACATATGAAGGTATATGTTTCCCTCATTTGCTCATTCATTTCCCATGTGGCTTCCATAGTCCCAAAGTGTCTCCATTGCACTTTCACTTTCAATAGTTCTCGGTTTCAGAGTATGATGATCCTTTTATCTAGAATGCATAGTGGCTCTAACTGGAACTCTCCCTCTAGTTCCACCTGTATCACAAACCAATCAATCACATGATTAGAATCCAGTAAATATTTTTCAGGCAAAGAAACATGGAGAATATCATGGAATTTTATTAATGGAGGTAAGTCTAGCCTATAGGCCATTGGTCCAGTCCTTTCAAGGATCTCAAAAGACATAAAAACATGTGGTGCCAACTTGGCACATGACCCGATCTTCAAGGAAATTTTCTTGGGTTTAATTCTCAAGTAAACATATTCTCCAACTTGGAACTCTTTATGCACCCTATGTTGATCAGCATAGATTTTCTACCTATCCCATGCCACTTTTAAATTTTTCTTAATGACTTGCATTTGCTGCTCGAATTCCTTCAACATATCGATCCCAATAAGGACTTTTCTCATTAGATCATTCCAAGTGATAGAAGTATTACAACTCCTTCCATAAAATGCCTCAAATAGTCTCATCTTTATAGACTCGTGGTACCCATTATTATATGAAAACTCCACAAGTGGAAGATACTCTTCCCACTTCCTTGGCTAGTGCATTATATACATCCTCAACATGTCTTCGAGGATTCTGTTTGTCCCCTCTATTTACCTGTCCATATGTGGATGATGTTTTGTACTGAGTGCCAATTCAATATCCAGGACCTGCAAATAGTTCTTTTCAAAATTTTGAAGTGAACTTTGCATCTCTATCTGAATTTATCTTTTTGGGCTCTCCATGTAATCTCACAATCTCCTTTACAAAAATTTGAGTCACTTCACTAGTAGAATTAGTGGACTTGACTGCTACAAAATGAGCCACTTTTCTCAACTTGCCAATGACCACCATAATAGCATCATGTTGTTGGGATTTTCTTAGCAACCTGGTAATAAAATCCATGGATATTACTCTTCACTTCTATTTTGGAATGGGAATGGACTGCAATAGCCCCACTGGGCGTTTACATTTAGTCTTCACCTACTAGCATTCTATGCACTTCGTAACAAAATCAACCACTTCTTCTTTCAAGTCAGGCTAATAATAAAACTTTTTTATGGTAGTGAAAGTATTATGGTATCCCGAATGGCTAGAATATGGTTTAGCATAAAGCTCTCCTATTATGAACCTCTTCAAATCATCATTATTTGGTACATATATTTGGTTCTTGAATCTAACTAGGCCATCCTTAGTGAGATGATATTCCTCAACCTCATCGTCTTGTTGTATCTTTTCCTTCATTTTTTGATATTTCTCATCATGGTGCCTTGCATTTTTTACCCTTTCTACGAGGTCCACTTCATAAGAGCTTATGATTTCCAGGTGATTCAATTGAATGCTTCTATTGAGTGCATCAGCAACCTTTTCCTTTTTGTCTTTGATGTACTTGATCTCAAAGTTGAACTCATTAACTATGGTTAACCATATATTTTGTCTTGTGTTTAACTTAGGTTAACCAAACAAATACTTGAATCCACTATGATCTGTCATGAGTGTGAATCTCTTGTCGAGGAGGTAATGCCTTTGCATTCATGGATAATGGCAGCTAACTCCAAATCATGAGTTGAGTAGTTTACTTCATGCTCATTTAATTTTCGTGACTCGTGTAAAACTACCTATCCTTCCTACATCAAGACTCCACCAAGCCCTTCATTGTGGGCATTTTTATACACCAGAAAATAATTGTCTAGATATACAATCCTCAACACTAGTGCATTAGTGAGAAACTGCTTCAACTCCTCAAAGCTTATCGCATATCCAGTTGTCCACTCTAATTTCTTTCCCTTTCTCTGCAAGGATGTGATAGGGTGCCAAATCTTGGATAGTTTTTAAATAAACCTCATGTATTACCCTGCCAATCCCATGAATGATCTGACCTCATTCACATTCTTCGATGTTGGACACTCATTATGGCCTTGATCTTTTCCGTATCAAGTGATATCCGATCCTTGGAGACTATGTGCCCCAAATAATGTATTTGTAACTGCAAGAATTCACACTTTATTAGCTTTACATAAATCTTTTGTTCCCTCAATGACTATAGCATTGCGACTAGGTGCTTTCCATATTCTTCTTTAGTCATCGAGTACATTGGTATGTCATCGATAAAGACTATCACAAATTTGTCCAAATAAATATGAAACACATTGTTCATTTATCACATGAAAGTGGTAGGGGAATTAGTAAGCTCGAAGGGTACCACCACAAATTTGCAGTGCCCTTATCTTGTCTAGAAAGCATTTTTATGGATATATTCATCTTTGATGTGCACTTGATGATACCCAACCCTCAAATTGATCTTGGAGAACATTGTTGTTCCCTTAAGCTGATTAAATAAGTCATCAATCTGTGGCAATGGATACCAATTCTTGATTGTTATTTTGTTTAACTGCCTATACACAATACAGAGTTAGAGTGTCCCATCTTTTTTCTTCACAAATAATATTTGAGCTTCCCATGATGACACACTTGGTCGTAGTGTAACATTTATCAAGCATCTCCTTCAGTTGTAATTTTAACTCAACCAGATCAAGCGTACTCAACTGATATTGTGCCTTAGACGTTTGTGTTTCTCCAGGAACCAATTCAATAGAGAAATCAAATTCTCTGTGATGAGGTAATCCAGGAACATATGTTGGAAAGACATCTTTATATTGATGCAACACATGATATCTTTTTAGTATCTCGCTCTCCTTTTCCTCAATGTTGCTATTGACTTTGTCACAATTGGAAATTTGCATAGAATACAAAATACATCCCTTTCTACTATTGTTCTTAGCCTGCATGGTCGTGATCAGTCTTACTGAAGTAGATTTTTGCTTCCCTTGCAATATTTTTTTTTCCATGCTCATCCAAGCACTCGATTAACTTCTCAAAACAGTGAACATTGGCCTTGCGTGCATATATCCAATCCATGCCTTGCAATATGCCACATGCCTACAATGGTAGGACATTGAGTTTTTCCACTGGGGACATTCCATTTAGTTCCATTGGGAAATCCTTCACCCAAGGTTTGATCATCTTCTTTATTCCTGTGGATAATTGAACTAGCTAGGATTCATCATGTGGTTCTTGATTCAAATGACATTGTTCCACAACCATTAGGCTAACATCGCTATATTTATAATCGGGGTCAATTAAAACAGAAATAATTTGATTTCAAATATTACCTTCCATCTCTATTATGGAATCTTGATGATCTACATGTTGATTGTCTAGTGTTTCGTAGATAACGGGCACACCACGTGCCACGTCTCCCATAGTTTATGCTTCCTTTGCATTATACAACCTTATACTAGTGTGTCTGTATTGTGGGAAATCCTTCCTCAAGTGATTTTCTCCACAAGTCTAGCACTTCTATGGACCCTTTCCATAACCCTTAACTTTTTCTTGAGTCAAACGACCTTTGCTAGCAGAGTTGGACCTTTGTAGATTTTCTTTCTTAACTAGTTTCATGCTTTCTCTTTTAGCTACATGCAACCTTTCCCTTTAAAACAAGAATTTCCCTTGAATTTCCAATCAGATTTAAACTCTAGTTTGCGCTTGGATTTAGCATATCAGTGTTCCAACTTTTTAATGGCATCATTTAATGTCTGAGACTCATGGATCTCAATCAAATATCTGAATGATAGAGGTAATCCACTAATAAACCTTTGGCCTTGTGCCTTATCATCCTTAAGATATTTCACATATCTTAACAATTCCAGTAACTTGGTGACATATTCCTCATCTGACATTGGTCCCATTTGAGCTCATAAAACTTTTTTTATTTATTGTCATTGTAGCTATCTGATAAATATTTTTCAAATTCATTCTAATTCAGACCCTCTTTACTTATGCCCCTGACACTCTTCAAATCCTCCCACCATATGTATGCTTTTCCTTTCAAGCTACAAGTGGCTACTTTTACCTTCATGTTTTCAAAATAGTTATGGATTGTGAAGAACTTTTTCATTCCAAGCAGCCAAGTTTCTGCATCTTCATATTTGTAATCTCTCCATGAAATGTGGGTGGTTTATCCTTCTTAAATTCCTAGGGCATTTAGTCTCTTTATCCCTTTATTTGATGGTGATGATGAGAATGATGGTGATATCTCCTAATAATAGAACTAGAATGACTACCAGAATGATGTCCATAAGTGTTATTCCTTCTCTCTGGGGTGCTTAATGGTACATTCCCTCTCATTGTATCTTCACTTTCCCTTTTGTGCCTCTTTCTGGACCTGCTACCATCTACCCCATTTGTTCTCTCCTCTAATCCCAAAGGGATCTGTTGATCCCTATGACTAGCCCCCAGCTCATGTTTTCTATGTCTATGTAAGCCTGATAGGCTTTGCAATATAATTGCATTTACCTCAGCTTGTTTTCTTGGGCCCTTACAAACCTTTTATTATCTGCATTATAGCTCCTAAACTCAACCCTTAGGCTCCTAAAGGTATCCACTAAATTATGAGAGTCTACCCCTCCCCACTTGACCAACTGATCTTTCTTCTTTCCCATGTTGTGTGTGGTCAGAACTATATTTTACCATCTTGTTGTTCATTTCTTGGTCATCATGATTTATGGCATACCATATGTTGTTAGTCTGGGTGTTTTTCATCTTATGATATGTGTTGTCATACACACCTATACTATTAGATTTACACAAAAATAAAGCATGAATAAACAAACATAATCATGACCATGATCTTACTTTTATGGGGCTACAATGGTGAGTTATTTGTAATAAACAACTCATGTTAGTACATCAATGTTAGTCAATCATCAAACCATGTGCATTATCACATTTGTATGCATGAACATATACCAGTTAACACATATTATTATCTCATCAATGACAATAAAATATTATCATTTTTTGGTTCTATGCTACATAATTAAAACACATCAATCATGTGTGTAATCAATTAATTATAGACTAGTTTTTAACACCTAAACATTAGTTGACTTAATTTTTCAACAAACATCATTATGAAACCCTCAGCTTTGTTAACCCTATAATAGAGTATTGAATTGTTTTTCCCTTGATAGAGCTCATCCAATCCAAGTGTTGAGCCTAGATAATCTGACACCACTCTGTAACACAAGCCCTCCCACCAAAACATAGGTTAGAAGGAGGTGGCTACTATGTTGACCTGAAATCCAAGGTATCATGATCGGAGTGGGGTCTAAAAAATTTGATCTTTCTTAAATTATTCCAAACTCTAAATCGACATTATTTTTGTGTTTGTCTCATTGAAACGACTCCGATGATATAAATTTTGTCTCAATCTGACACCCAGATCGAAAAATACGACCATTGAAATTTATGCGCTATAGATGGTGCCATGTCATCATCCCGCCAAATGGCTATCCTAGCCACCCTCTCAATGCCACTCGGCTTAAGCGTTTTGGCTACTGGCCTATTCATGGTTTGGGTCCCACATCAAGCTATACAATAAATAAATATTATTTACTATATTATATTATATATATATATATATTCACTTAACAAACTGTCTATTGACATAAACATTCTCATTCTATGTGTTTTTGTTACTCGACTCTTTCTCACTTGCGGATTCAAAATTTGCTCCAGGGCGGCGTTTCAGGATGACTTGTAATTTGGTTCCTCCCCACACCAATACTATGACGGTCAGGATCATGTGGAAGCCATCATGTCCCAAGTCACGTCATCTTGTGCTCCCCGACATATTTTCTCCCTGACACCTTTAGGAATGAAAGCCTTCGAGCTTACGTGTACTGTGGGTCCACTCCTCTGCACAGACGATGCCTCTAATTGGCCCACAGCACACACCCTTACAGAATAGCTCAAGTGGTCATGATTTATACACAACACCTCGGTGTTGAGTCATCTCGTCCCACCTCTCAGCACTGCTCAAGGCTACTTTTGAAAGACAGATTCCGAGACAGTGATTTTCCTGTCATTTGGCGCACCAATTCCTCTGTCTAAGTGGGTCTATATTAAGCATTTTCACATTGTGATAAACCCTCTGCATGAGTATTGAGCCCTTCCACTAGCCAACATGATGGCTACAACTCACCTTGGCCTTCTCCATGTTATCGGTTGTTAATTTTAGATAACATGTTCTTTGCTTAAGACAATTACTTCAATGTTCCATATTATCCCAATTAAAATTCTATTTCATTTCCATTAGAAATCACATAAACCATTATCACATTGATAATAACTGAAGAAATAAGATAAAAAATAAATTAATAAGACAAGCTAAGATAAGAGAGCACAAAGATTTGGCTCAAGCTAGGGAAAAAAACCCCAATATGAGGAAAACCCTTGATCAATCCTTTTTATTATAAATATCAAATGTTTAGCAGAGAGAGTAAAATAAGACAAAGTCAAAGTCAAAATCGACTTGCCATTTGATCGTCAATACCACTGTCCAAATGTCAAACAAACAGCCTAGTCAAATTTGCAATTCTGACCTTAGTCAACAACAGTCAAATTCTACCTTAACCAGAAAGTCAACAATGGTCAACGAAGTAGTGAATGTGACCTTCTTGAGCTCAAGAAAGGTCAAAGAAATTTTCTCTTCCTTATATATTAACCAGTAGAAAAAACAGTGATCAAAGGAACATTTAAACTGGTCAACTAGAAAGTATACTTTGCGGTCAAACTGGGATTAGACCTTGCGGTCAACACAAGTTAAACTTCACCAAAAGCCTCAGCTCTTGTGCCAGAATGTGCAACCTGCTGAAATTGAGATATTTCCACAAAAATAACAACAAAATAGTTCCCAATAAGCCTCGATCAAAGTTGGTCAAAGTTCATTGCAGCTTTGTCAACATATAGAAGAGAAATGTTGAGTCAAACCTTTGCACGTGTGGAGAAGCACAGGTTTCCTATGATTTGTATGACCCAATAAGATGAAGAGAAAGAAGGAATGTTGGATTGTGAATGTTCCAAATGAAGTTGGAGGTATCTTCTATTTATATGTGATGGAGGAGGGTAAATTTGTCCAACTTGACCCCAAGGAAACCTTGACCAATTGCATATATGTGGCCTTGACTTCAAAAACATATTTCTCCTTACACAAATTTAGTGATCTTTACGTCAATTTTTCTCCTCTCGAAAAGAGGAATTCAATCCAATAATAAACTTCTTCAAATGAGCTTACCAAAGTGGAATTTGGCCCTAGTTTCATATTTTAACACTCCCTCTCAACTAGGGATAACTCTTCCTGCCAATATCCATATATCATCATGCCATCTGGATCATCATATACTATCTTTGCATCTCGTCTCGTCTTTGTTGAATATTGATATAGATAATAATAAGGATCGATCAAGAGTGAGTCACAAGACCTTACCACTCTCCACTAACAAAATTCAATCTACATAACCAGTGGTAGTACCCCAATCATACTTAATCCTAAGTGACAAATTTGTTGAACACCATGCATCCTAGACATAGGGAGTACGAAAATACACCATGTGTCCATTTGTATTACTATGGTCCCTATCGTCTTTTCCTAACTCATTGGCTAAATGAGATGTCCTTCCCAAGAGTCTCAGATTACATGGGTAGGATTTATGTTGGGGCATCTACAAGAGAAGGTGGACCACTCATCTTGCTAATATTCCAGAGGAGAAGGTGAACCACGCATCCTATGCATATATCATCAGCTATAGGGGAAGGTGAACCACTCACCCTATGTTCTTATATATCATCATGGGGTATCACATGGGAAAGTGAACCACTCACCCTGTACACAGTGTACATATAGGGGAAAGTGAACCACTCACCCTATGGTCGCGCATAGCTCCAAGAAGTACTCCAAGTCCCCATGATCTCCCAGAGCTAAATGTCCAACTCAAGTGGGACCCTCCCCAAGTCTCTCTTGGAAGGTTAATAATTTACCTTCCCCAAGGGCTTCGTGAGGATGTCAGCAACCTTCTCATTAGTCCTTAAATGATGGAGCTTTATTGCTCGCTATTTTACCATATTAGTGGTACCTGATGTCAATATGCTTGGAGTGGTCGTGGAACATGGATTCTCTGAAAGGTGAATCCCACTCTAATTATCGCAATATACAACGGCGGTTTCCAACACATGCTCAAATTCCTCACTGAAGAGTTTCCCTAACCAAAATGATTCATAATAATCCATGCTTGTTGCTTTATACATTCAGCCTCAATGGTGCTCCCAGAGCAACAAAATTTAATCTTTGATTCATCCACGAAATAAAAGTGGACCCGAAGAGATATAGAAACTAGATGTGTTCTTTCCATTCACCACACTGCCACCCCATCCAACATCAGAATATCCATGGAATCTTAGATTCCTGGCAATGTAGCTCAAATCATAGTTAATTGTTTAACAAATATATCTCAATAAGTAGTTATCTAATATATATGGCTTAGCCATAAAATTTCTTAGAGTCTTCGTAGCAACGCATATATTTGATCGGGTGTTTAACAAGAACACCAGGGCCCCCAAATGTTGTCTATACCTGGATCAACAACGTCTCCATTTTATCAGAATTTTAAGCTTAGGAAGTAGTGCAACAATGCTAGGTCTTTCATCTTGACATTAAAAATCAACTCCCTCTTACATTAATAAATGAGAGGATCATCATTTATTAATGTAAGACGGAGTTATTATTATCATCATAATATTGAACATAGTTATGATTATGATTATGAGTTTGAAGAATCATCATGGTCATTAATAATATTGAACATAGT
This sequence comes from Pinus taeda, assembly GCA_000404065.3. Lineage (NCBI taxonomy): Eukaryota > Viridiplantae > Streptophyta > Pinopsida > Pinales > Pinaceae > Pinus > Pinus taeda. Next base: position 15,577 of record APFE030124594.1, read on the forward strand.
TATGATTATGATTGTATTTATTCGGTTGGTTTGAGTTTCTTTCCCTCCATCTAGATGAATATTCATTTTCCTTAGTTTGATCAGATAAATTAACATTGATAATAACCATTGATCTAACCCTTTTTTTTGGGAGGGGGTTATTATTAACTTGAAATGAATTAACCAACCTATTCTTCCACGAGGATTTTAAGTTCCATGTTGTTTAATTAAGAAGAATTTTCCTCTTCTCTATGCTATTAGATTCCTTAAACTTAATTAGTGGTCCATTATTTAACTTATTAGGTTTAATAAACTTTTATAATATATATGCTTATTATTATATCAATTATTTATGTTTTTATCTGTTTAGCTTTAATAGTAGATAAGTCTATTAATAGGTCTTGGGAGTTAATTCTTACAATTTATTTTATTATATAACAAGAAAGTAGCTTGCATAATAGCTAACTAACTAACTATTTATATATTTATATTAATTCTGAATATTTATATTTATATATTTATTCCATATTTATTTATTGACTTAAGTTTTTATATTATATATTATATATATATGCATATATTAATTATTTATTATTCTATATTATGATTCATTTATCAAAGAAAAAGTTTTATATAGTTTTTTCATATTAGATTAATAACTAATGTTTGTTTTATTGGTCTTGGTAGTTATTTCAAACAATTACTTTTTTTGGAAATAAATATAACAAAAACTAACTTACATATTTAACTAACTATTTATTTATATAATTATAATTAGGGAAATAGGCTTATTAATAACTAATTGATTCATACTCTTGATTATTAAATACAAACTTTTCCTTTATTCAAACTTTGGTAGTAAATATAACAAAATTTTGGTAATAATTATAACAAAAAATTAATTTTCCTTTCCCTTTCCCTCAGTGTAATTAGATTGGCTAGTCAAATTTGACCGTTTCTCAGTTAAATTACCCAATCCACTGTAGCCGTTTCCTAGTCAAATTTATCCGTTGGAAGCTCTGCTCTCCCTACTTAACGTGAACCATGCTCTGATTCTTCAACTTGTCTTGACGATGAACCACACTCGTTGGTTCGAAACGCGTCGACAAAAGTATTATAGTGTGATCTCTGCCGAAGAAATCTTCTCAAAAAAGGATCATCATTTATTAGGAATATATCATCAATAGTTGCATATTCAAAACCCAATCATCATAGTTCGACCATAGCCTCCTCTGAATATTGGGAAAGTGACCTTTCCCAAAACATAATCATTGAGCTATATACAACCTACTACCTTTCTTATCATTAATCCTTTGGTCCATGTGTCAATGTCATCTAATCATAATTACATATTTTCCATGCAGCTTCTCAAGTAACAAAGATATATCGAATCATCATTAGATTCATCATATCATAATCAGTTGTCATGTCTTGGCTTCATCAACATCCTTTGACATGGTCTTCCTTCTTGTAATAATTATCAGGCAAGAAGAGTCATCAAGCCATTCTTCTGAGGATTCTATAGCTCTCTTTGAAGACTTACTTCAGTTGGTCATCTAGCCTTCAACAATGTGCTATGCGGAAACTGTATCAGCGAACTTCTTAGGAAGCTTGCTTCAAATCAGAGAAAAACTTTGAAGAATCATCATGGTCCTTTTTCAACCAAAGTGAATAAATCCTCCCATGAGATTATCCAAAACTAGTTGCTTTATTTATTTATTGCTAGATGACTGCTACCAATGCATCAAACTACCCAATCCATTATAAGGAGGTTCTTCTCATCCAGACATCTGTATATGACCATTCTTCATAAAATCTTGGATTTACATATCAAAGTGCCCAATTATCCAACCAAAATCAGGGTCCTCTTAGTTCCCTCCTTCCAATGCTTTCTTCATGAGGCACTTGTAATGATCATTGACAACCACTACCAAGCACAATACGTGATAATAAAAGCATGAGATCAAAATAACAATCTAGGGTTTCCATGAAACAATGAAGGATGGAATCCTAGGGTTTTTAGATACAAAACCTAGACATCAAAATAATTATTAGGGTTTATCATATATGCCCTAGATTCTTCACAAACCCTAGAAATCAAGAGATATGGTTCTCATAAGGGAACTAACCAAATAGGGTCAAGGTTTTCATTTGGCTAGGGTTTCTCATGAACCATCTAGAGTTATCAAATCTAAAAAACCCTTCTATCATTCAAACATCTAAACCTCTATGATTTCAGACCCTTAGATAGAAATAGCATATATTATACATACCTTAGGGTTTACATACCTTTTTCCTTCATGAGGGTTGTTGCAAGGGCCTGCTCCAATATGCCATGTACTTTATTTCAAAAGAGAAAACTTCCAAACTTGCTCATATTCCAACCTTTATCACCATATTCTTTCTTAGCTTTTAAACTTTTTTTTTGCTTCAAGAATTCCTTTTGATTATGACTCGTACAAATATTGTCTTTAATGTTTCCACTGATCAACAAGGATGTTCTTGGATTAGATTTCCATTTCTCACTATTACATGATACAAGAAAGGATCCTTTCTCTTCCAATGGATTTTCCTAAAGGCTAGACCCTAGGTTTAGAATTTTGAACTGCCTTTCAAAATATGTTTTGTATGTTGCTATATAGTCATTCTATGCAATCATGCTCAGAGAGATGACCTATGGAGTATACATCTGGACTGTGTGGTTATGAAACGCAAAAGGCTTTCTCATAATATATATATATATATAATATATATATATATATATATATATTCTTCCAAAGACAATTGGACTTCAAATGAGTACCCTAGTTGTAGGAGAAAATCCTTTTCAAAAATAAAATGTTTTTCATGATCACACAATCCAAAGGTATACTCCATAGGTCGTCTCTCAGAGTAATATTACATTAATTGACTATATATGTCTTAAGGTTGTGCACATTTACTACACCTTATTCTCTCCATTACAAAAATGAGGCTTTCAAGTATCTAGACTTATAGAATAGGACTGTGATTTCTTTGAGGTATGATGACCATAGATCAACTCCCTTTTATTTTTCAAGCTTTAGAATTACTATTCTCTTTCATGGGATTCTCGACTCCTCCTTAGGTTATTAGGAATTCCATGTAGATCTTCCAAGTTTGCCTTTAAAAAATTATTATACTAAGAGAAGGACTTGGCTTCTCTTCTTGTAATTTGAAGCTTCAAGTCAAGCCATTTATGCCCAAATTTCAAGGGAGATTCAGCTCCTCCTTTCCAAGGTGACTAAAGTCACTCTTCCAACCTTCAATTTGGACACAAGATCTTTTTAGTGTATCATTCTTCAAGAGTTCAACTTGTAGTTCAAGAGGGACTTCTTCTTGCACACATGAGGTGTCATATACAAAAATTTTGGCTTCAGACTCAGAGTTGTGCTATCTTTTTCAAGGGGATCGGACATAGGCGAGAGGAATAGCCTTCCAAAATAGAGATTATAGAATCTAGGATTTTAAGGCCTTGAACCAATTCAGATTTGTTGGCTTCTTTTGTTGACTATAAGGACTACTCCTAACTCATGAAGATGACGCTTCCAAAAATTAGATTACTTACAAATATGGTCAGAATTCAGACTTTAGAACTTGGAAGATGATTTTAGTCCTTAATTTACGATTATAATACTTCGCTCCCCTTGAGATATTATTTGGACTTGAGAGGGATGCTAAACTAGTCCTTTAACCTTCTCAAATTGTCTTTTGGTCCTTCATGAACAGATATCTTAAGCTATCACTCTTCTCAAGAGGGACTATGGTCATATCATATAGAAGAGGGCTAATGAAGATGCCCACAACTTCGATCTTCCATGGAGAGTTTTCCTTATAGAGGTAAGGCATTAATAGGGCTATTAATCTGGCCATTAAAACTTTGTGAACAGAGCCATAGGGTTGTACCAAAACTTTCTTTGCTCTGAAATGAAGATTGGTCACCCAAATAGAATATTGATTTTGGATCACTTCACACTTTAGTCCTCGTATCAAAATTGCTTCCTTTGATAAGATGCTCGACCTTGTATGGATATTGGACTAGATCCATGGACTTCTAACACAGATTTCATGCGTACTTGTTCTTCACTCGTTGGATTGTAATTTAGTCACTAATTAGGAATTCCAAAATTAAACGTTTTTCCCTCTAAGAATTTGGTCTTAGATAACCTACTTCCACTCTTTCTATTTTGAAGATTTTAGAGACCATTTTCTTCTAGCAACGTAGTCACTACAAATGCTCATAGTCCACTTCATGTTGTCATATCTTCATAATTGCAGAGGGAGGAGACCATGGAGACTTGTCAACAAAATTCACATTGTGATTGCTTTCTCTTTCACTCTTGCTTGGGTGTGTCCGCGCTTGAGCTTTGATACCATGTTAATTTTAGATAACATGTTCTTTGCTTAGAACAATTACTTCAATGTTCCATATTAGCCCAATTACAATTCCATTTCATTTCCATTAGCAATCACATAAGCCATTATCACATTGATAGTAACTGAATAAAGAACATAAACAATAAATATAAAAGACAAGAGAACACAATAATTTGGATCAAGCTAGGGGAAAACCCCAAGATGGGGAAAACCATTGATCAATCCTTCTTACTATAAATATCAAATGTTTAGTAAAGAGAGAGTACAATAATATAAAGTCAAAGTCAAAATTAACTTACCATTTGATGATCAATACCACTATCAAAATGTCAAACAAAAAACCTAGTCAAATCTATGATTCTGCCCTCAGTCAACAACAATCAAATTTTGCCCTAACCAAAAAGTCAATAGTGGTCAACGCAGCAATAAATGTGACCTTCTTGAGCTCGGTTAAGGTCAATGCAATTTGGCCTTCATTGAAGATTAACCAACAACAACAAAAAGTCATCAAAGGAGCAGTGAAACTTGATAAACCAAAAATTATGCTATACAGTGAACTTGAGATCAGACCTTGTGGTCAACACAAGTCAAACTTCACCAAAAGCCTCAGTTCCTATGCTAGTATGTGCAGCCTGTTGAAATAGAGATATCTCAACAAAATCACAGCAAAATAGCGCCAAATAAGCCTTGGTCAAATCTAGTCAAAGGTCACTGCAACTTGGTTAATGCAAGGAATAGAAATGCCCAGTCAAACCTTTGCACGTGTGGAGAAGAACAAAGCATCTATGAGTTGTATGACCCAATCAGATGAAGAGAAATAAGGAATTTTTTGTTGTGAATGTGCCCAAAGAGGTTGGAGGTCTCTTCTATTTATATGTGATAGAGGAGGTTCAATTTTTCCAACTTGAACCCAAGGCAACCTTGACAAATTGCATGTGTGGGCTTGAATTCAAAAACATATTTCTCCTTGTCCAAATTTAGTGATCTTTAGGTAAATTTTGGTCATCTCGAAAAGAGGAATTCAATCCAATAATCAACTTCTTCAAATCAATTTCCCAAAGTGGAATTTGGTCGTAGTTTCACATTTTAACATCGACTTTTCCATGCTAGCCCAGTCCTTGTTAACCCATCATTTCCTTTGTACAATCTTTTATGAGCTTTTGGGGATGTAACCTTCAGGACACGTCACCCCGACGAAATATTACCTCGAAAAAAATCCACAACAACACTCCAGACCCACATCTGATGGTTTGTGATTAAAGTATTTCATCTAACAGTTTGTGGGACTCGCCATGCAACCCTGTAAGGTTGGCCCGACCTCCAACCTTGGTCATAAAACATGGTTATGTGTGACCTCACAAGGACTGAAGAGAGGGATTTAATTAATTACAAGGCTCCTTATAAGGACTTGTCCTGTGCATTATTTTACATTGTAATAAGTTGGGCTTGAGTTGCCAATAGGATAAGGAAAACCCTCCTATGCGTGGAGTAGCATATACTTGGTGGAGGCCATAGTGGTTCTACCTAATACTAAAGTCATATAGAACCCACATTGAGTTTTTAATGAATAATTTGACCATAGCTCGACCACAATGGTTATATGATAGTTTGGACGTACGCCAGAGTTTGACCCTTTCCATTGGGGTTTTATGAGGCATGCACTAATGTTATCCCTCCTAAGCTTACTACAAGGTTTTTCTTCCTAGGTATTCAATCACTGAGAAGGAAAATAAATATTGGGGCTTCTCCATTTTAACCCTCAGAGGCCTGTAGTCCTTTTAGGCCTCAATGATTCCTAAGGAGAAAATCGATCTCATTCTAGAGATATCCAAGTTTCATTAGATGGACCGATAAACATAAATAAACTTATAAGGGCAACCCGAAAGAATATAGTGCTCAATAAGGCTACAAGGAGTTCATTATTCCATTAATAAGCAAGATTATTCCTTTCTATCTCACATTACAAACATAACCATACATTCAAGCTCAAGGTTAAAAGTATTACAGGCATACAACCATCACATTTTGGCTGATTCGATTCCCAAGCATAAAACACGTTGTTGGACGTTCAATATTCATACCACATACATTGGTTTTACCCAATACATACAACACTCACACAAATGGTTATATAGGTGCGTTTCCTACGCAAATGACATTAGTACATCACCAAAGCAACATGGCACATATTCACCAAAATGTGACCAATCCAATCACAGTAAACCTTGAACCATTCAAACAAGAAATATAGCATAGATTTAACAGCTCAACGTGAACTCAGTAACAAGGAATACATTTACAAACACTTATCTGGGGTCAACACTAGAATGGTCAATTATGATCAGGACTACAACTCTCCACCCAACCATAGACAGTTGCAGTCAAGCCTTACTTACAACTGTCACCCCCTAGCTAAATTTCAAAACTTGAGGTGGGGTGCTTCTGAGTGCCTCCAACCAACTAACGTAGCTTAAAAAGGATGTCACATGACCATGCTACCTTCATCCACCAGCAAATTCATTATAACTCATGTTTAGGTATATTCCCAGTCATGCCATCATTTCACAATACAGAGAGTTCTAGCTCACATTCAGGAGAAGGGAGTCCACAAAGAGGAAGGTTGATCAGTGGCCAAGTTGTTAATGGGTAAGAAAATAACTTCTCCAGGTAGTTCCTCGATGATTCAAGCATGAAAGCTTCAACCCCAAGGCAACTCTTGGTGGTTCTTCATCCCTCACAAACACCTGAGTGATTCTTCAGGGATCTAACAGGTTCATTAATCCACAAGCTTCCAATGGGTTCTTTAGCCTTATAGGCAAACCACGCTCTCTAAAAATAATTCAACCAAAAAACCTCACTCAATGGTTTCCTCAGTTGGTGTCTTTCTTCTAGGAGTCGATTCCCCATGAAACACCACTAGATCTCCCTTTCAGTTTTGCATTCTTACATAGTCATTCTCCACACAACATTCTTTGTTAACCTCTTGCATGTGCACTCATTAGTCGATGCAAGAGCCCCCCAATTTATTTTTTTTCTTGGCATTCAATGGCTAACTACCTACCTCCTCTCGAAGTTCCACACAACCCATACTGCCCTATTCAATTTTTTTCCTTATTTTCTTGTTGTTAGAAGCTAAGGACACTTGGGCCAATCGTTCCTCTTTCAGTTAAACTCAATGCACAGTAAGCACATTTTAATTCTTTCAACCGACTAGGACTAATATTTAAAAACAAAAATTTACTCAAGCAACCTCCTACCTCAAGCAATTGAACTCGTGTCCCTTTCTCAGCCTTTTTTTTTAATAATTACCATTATTTACAAAAGAAAAATTATTAACCAGGGGATATCACAAAGGTGTTAGTGCAGAGGTTGGAGACAGAAATTAATAAATGAGTTATAAGACCTTTGACCCTAGTAGCCAAATTTTAGATATACATCAAATCCTGGAAATAAACCATGTTTACTAGTCTTATACATCCCCCTCGAAGTTGGCATACCAATTGATCTAAAAATGGGGCTCTTAGGCTTCTTATCTAACTTACAAGAACCTCTCCCACTTCCAAAGCTTGAATGTTCCCAAGTCTTATTGATTAACCAATGCGGAATTGAGAATATGCTTGAAAATATAGTGTATGCTTATGCTTGTTTTAAACTGATTGTATGCTCTAAAAATCTATTGTTTTAGCTAATATGTAAATGTGCTTAAACATACATATAACTGCATATAACAATGAATAAGGAAGCAATAAACAATCACATAGGAATAGCAATTTAATTAGGAGTTCACCCACAACTCTTGGGCTACATCTTCGTGAGTTCTAGTCAACTCAACTAGGCTCCCTAGGATTATGGTCTAAGTCTTTTTTACAAGCTCTTGGCTTAACTCCTGTTGTTTTACACCAGACACCATTTAATCCCTAGCTCTTGGCTTTGGCTCTTAGCTCCTGGTTCTAGCTCTTGGCTCTAACATTGGCTCTTTGGCTCTTGGTTCTGGCTCTTAGCTCTGACTCTGGCTCTTTGGCTCTGGCTCTGGCTCTCTGGCTCTTCGCTCTGGCTTCTTTCTGCCCTCTATCAGTTCACAGCCCTCTTGGTTCTTCACTTAGCTTCCAAGTGACTCCCTTGGCTACTCTTTTGCTTCTACGCTACCTCTTTGGCTTCTGCATTGCCTCTTTAGCTTTTGAGCTGCCTATTTTGCTTTGGCTTGTCTTTCAACAACAAACCCCCAATGATCAGAAACAACAACTAACAATGACCAACAACCCCTCAGCAGCCATCAACAACCTGTCTCTTTCGTTCTGTGAATTTTTAAGCCAAATTAGTGATGTTGGTTCATCTTCCCTCTCGGTCTCTTTGTCTTCCTGTTTTGGTCCGCTCAAATCCCTTCTCTGAGCATTAGCAATCATTGCTAAACTCCCTCGGGGATGGATGCCACCTATTCCACAACAGAAGGGAACCATCGACGCTTTAAATCCTTCAGAAACAGTGGTTCCCTATTTACACAGAGAACATTGTAAAACACAGGAAATTCTGCAGATAAAAATTGTTCTAGACTTCAAATTTTCATAACCCTACTTCATAACACTATCGATTCCGCCCTTAGTCGTTGTCGCAAGTCACAATTGGCCAATCCCTTTGTATATTTAGAAATACATAAAAAAAAATGTGACAACACTGCAAAATGGCTTATGGCGTATTTCAAAATATATTAAACCCGGTTCATATTGTCGTCGGGTCCGGCCATCGCATCGCATATATATCATATAACATACCTTCGCTCCTCTGTAATGTGCCAATGCGATATTGCAATGTGACAAGTCAATGCTGAGGTCTTTCCAATATGATAGGGTCTATGTCAACGCCAATTAGGATCCACCGATATCGGCGATCGCAATATCGTATCGGCTCGGTCCCATCGCATGTTATGCCTCTGACTGCCTCCTCCTGTCACCACCGATGTGATATGTCGATCGGATCTGGACCATTGATCAGCCAAATCCGACAGCCTTTGTGCATTCACTATTAAAGCCTCTGATAGGCCTCATTTCCACCATTTATTCATATTTTTAAGGCCCAATAGTGTAATCTGAATTGTTAAGAGGTCCTCGTTTTGTGCTGGTTTTGACCTTTTCGAGGATTTTGAAGACTTAGAGGTTTTTTTTTCTTGGACCAATTATTAGTGGATTTTTCTCCTTTTTCCACAGGACAGAGATATGTTCATTTTATGATAACTTCTGCATCCTAAATCAGTTTTTTCCATCCAAGTTGCAGTAGATTCAGAATGAGATGATTTCTGCAATGGGGATAGTTCCAAGAACTTCCTTGGACTTTCATTTTTCCTCTGTGAGGAACACTTAGACTTAGGAGTCTATCCAAAATCCATTTTGGATCACGCCTTCCCACTAAAAGAACTTTTGGTCTCCAAAATATTGATATACTGATCTGAACAGTAAATGAGAGTGACTCACCCTCTTCTTTCAACCTCCCTACACTTGCCTTTGCATAGTGCCTCTGAACCAAACTTTCTGACCACTTCCTTTCCTGAATGGGTTGGCCCTCCTAGGAAGAGTTGTCTTCCTCCTTGCCTTTTTGTAGAACTTCTACGGAAATGTTCATAGAAGGTAGTTTGAGCTTCTTTGCTTTGATCATTGATCCAAGGTGGCTCAAACAAATGTGAAGTACATTTGCTCCACAAAACTTTCATTTGTACCTGTTTGACAAGCTGTCAACAACAACCGTTAACAATAACAGAAATACAGACAACAACAATTGGATGGCCTAAATTCCTGCTCCAACAAAGGAACAGATTTCACATCTTGTGAACACCTCCATGTCTTACATCTGCATACAAATGATAGACTAAACAATAATCCCACAAAACATGCCTTTAAAACAAATGACCCTTCAAGTCAAGCATGTAGAAAAAAACAATTTGGACCTTTTTTTCAAAAGATGAAACACTTCATCATTATCTCCATTTAGGAGATCAAGTTAACTTCTCCCAAGTCAACATTGCATCACATGCATGTCAAAGCAATCAACCCTGCAAGTTAATTACACATACATGTTCAAAAACAAGGAAATCATCAACATCTCTATGTGTTACACAAAAATATCGTCACCATGATTATTTGCAGTCAGTATGGGTCTATCATCACTTATACTAGCCTCCTAAGCAAGTCTCAGACCTTATCTCTTCATGTCAAGCTTTGCAAATGAGAGACAGACATTGAAAATCAATATTACTCTGGTTCCACACTTTCTCCTACTTTTACCTGCGGACCCGCACCCTTTGTTCATATTACCTGCATACCTGCACACTCTGTCTGTAAAGGGGTGGGTGCGTACCCCTGTAAAAGTCAAAAAGGCGCAAGTTTATCCTAAAAAACTCACTTTTGGGTTAATTCTAGATGTTTCTAGAAGGATTTGACGTGGATTGTTCGCTCAAGTGGTTCATGCATCCCAAAGAGAAGGAGCTACTCCCTTGGAGGGGAGCTATCCTTTGAAGGAGGGCTTTATCCCTTGAAGGAGACCTAGTAACTTCCCTCCATTGCACTATAAATTAAGGCATTGGGTCAGTTGCTGAGGAGGTTAGAAGTTGAACATTTTGAGGGTAAATGTTGATGGAATTGGGACTTCCTAGTTAAACTTGAGAGGATAGATCAAATACCTTTTGGTTCCATTGGGAAGTGAGTGAAACTTGTCAAAGTAGAGGAGACTTCTTGTCAGACCCTGGGAGGAGCTTGTACAGCATCAAGGCGCAGGTTGTATAGTTCTTCTTTCATTTGAATTAATACAATCAGATTCATTTTTCTCAACAGATTGTCTTATGTGGTTTGTTTCATAATCTCCTTGATCATTATGATGAATATGCTTTATGATATTGGCTTTTCAGGTGCTGCTTAATTTGTTTGCTTGTTTGTGTTTGCAGAATTACACTTCAAGGAAGCTCATTTGGAGTGAGGGAGCGAGGCTTCCACAAACTTGCATTGGACCCAAGGTAGGCCTAAAACACTTGTTTGCCTTTGTTTTAATTTCATATTTAGAGAAAGATATTTTTTGATTGGCTTGCTTGTCACTAGATATCTTTAGATACTAGGAAGGTCGATCTTGTCCGCAACCTCGACTCATTCCGCGTGACAAAATGGCGACTCTGTTGGGGACTTGATTGTTTTCCTTGTTTTCACTTTGACATGAGAAACTTGCCTTTTTGTTTCTGTTTTTGGCTTGTTGTGTGTGGAATTGGGTGGATTTAGTGGATCTAGGTTTGTTTTGGCTTTTCATAACTTTAGGAGAAGTCTGCACTCTGTGCTTGTATCACAGTGCGTACCTCCACGCATGTTTACTTTGCACACAGAGCGTGCACGCACCTATACAAACTCTGAGCCTGCGGACCCTACTAAACTTTTGAAAAACTTGACTTTTACTCTTTCAATTAGTTTTATCTTGGTTTAGGTGTTTTTATCCTCTGCCCAGACCTGCATGTGACTTGTCAAAAGCTTTCCTTGGTTTAATTTCATTGGTGTTAGGGTTTTAGGTGAAATTCCTAGAAGTTTTGGTTGCCAGTCTTGATTTTCATTTTGGTCGTGTAGTAGCCCAGAGCTTAGAAGTGTAGAAGCCTCAGATCACCTTGGTTTTTACCGGCCTTCTTATGAGTCTGAACATTTGCAAAATCTACCTTTGTTGAGGAATCCATCTTGTGTTTTCTCTTTGCAAAACTTCGAAAAGCTTGTGTTAAAAGTTTGGATTTCACTTTTACAAAAAAGAACAAAAATCACTTGTTTTTGACTGATTTGTGATTCTGGACAAGTTAGTCCTTGGTTTGCTTATTTCCAAGTAAAACATCCTCGAAAAAACAAAAACATCTTGTAAGCTTTTACCTCAAGTAGTTTTTTTTATAGTTTGTAGATCTTAAGATTTGCTTTATTTATAGTTTTCTCAAGATTTTCTTTAGTCATAGTTTTGAGTGTTTTTTATAAAAATATAAAAATCTCTTTTGGAAAAGTTTGTTTTGGTAGCATTTGAGCGTTTGAATGAAAAAGGAAATTCTTGTGCAAATAACTAGTTGTCTCGTTTTGAGTGCATTGGAACAAAAACTCTTCTTTTAATTTGTTTGTTAAGAAAGATTTGTGTTTATACGCATTTTCATTCTCAAACTCTTTCCTAGCTAGAATTTCATTGAAGAGCAAAGATTGTTTAATCATCTTAAATGCATCTTTTTAGTGATTTCGAGTCAAGTCTTCACACCACGAGTTTCATCTCCGCACCTCTTGAATTAATCAAAAACCAATAAAAATAATGCTTAAAGTAAAATTAATCTAGAAATATTTTTATTTCTAGGGCTCTATTACACCAACATAGCTTAGGCTAGTGTCTTGGAGTAGGGAGTACTTAACTCTCCAAGATAGTAAAACAAGCAAGTAGATGTATCTTGCGGTAGGA
>APFE030124597.1:0-19689 GCA_000404065.3 Pinus taeda
TGAATACATTATCATCAGCTTTTAAGCCTTAGTCGTGTTTTCATCATCACCTCCACTCTGTTTTAGCTGATCATACGGCTCCATTTGATTTCTTACCCCTTTTGACGAACAACTGCAATGAGTGATTTTGTTAGCCATCCTTGTGACACTGTCATGATTAGAAAATTCGAAACCTTACCTGGAGTCAGCAATTACCTGAAAATATCACTCGTTCCTCAAAAATGAGTCTCCTTTGAGCTCTTTTCATCTCACTCGTAAAATATCAAATGATTGCCGAGCAATTGGCATCTCCAACTCGTTAAAGTTATCGGGAGTGTTATCCCTCCTCTAGATTTTAATCATTTTGGACCTAAGGGAATATTACACAAAAATATCGAGCACTTGTCTTGTTCGGCTCGTTAAAACTATTGAAAATTCATCCCTTTCATATTATTTTATACTTTTTCGCACTTAAGGGATTATATGATGAAAAAGGATTACTGGAGTTTCCTTTTCGTCCCTTTTTAGACTCTCTAAAATTGAAAAAGGACCAAGTTGTCTTTGTCATTAAACTCGTTAAAACAAATAGCGACAAACTTGTCCATAGAGAGAAGAACGAGTTTCACTGTCGCTAGGCTCATTAAAACATAGCGACGGGTTTGCCCGAAGGCAAAATTATAGAACAAGCATACGTTATCCTCCTCAAGCTTGATAAAACTAAAGAGGTACTCATCAAAGATGACTAGGAAAAGTTGGGAAGAAAACTTGAAGAAACTTTATTGGTAGCGAGTCACTCTTGAACATGACACTTTCACTCCATCACCATGATTGAGTCAGGTTGGGTTATTCCATTCATCTGTCATATTACCATTGGTCCATCGTACCATCCATCTTTAGGGTTAATGCTACCAATCCATTTCAGTGTCACTGATATGTTCAAGAGAAGTCAATCAGAGAATTCACCAACCCAGCTAGTGCCTCATCCGCTGCAATACCTTCACCCTTCATTATTTCATGACCGCCACCCGGAACCCTGTATCATCAGATCGTTTTCACCTCCAAAAAATCATTTGCTCTGTTCTGTGTCATAGATGTGGGATTCATTAAGGCCCTCCTACGATAGGTTTCTTCTTGTCGACGACAGTTGATTATCCAAGAAGTCAACCTAGGAAAAACCCTTTCAGTAATTTGAAGCTTGCATGCCTCAATGGCTAGTTTCTCACTTCCGGTGATAGGTTTACATTAATGGCCTCCGACCGAAAGATTTTGCATGGTGTTCAATGCCAAGTCCAATTTTCACACCACGTGAATTGTACTGTAGTACCTTGAGGGTCATCCTCATTATCGGTGATTCCTCTCACACCTGTTAACAACTTACATCATTGGCTGGTAATCAAGCAATGTCTTTCCATGTTCAACTCCAAAACATTTTTCACATGGATCGACTTGTACTTCGGGCAAAGATTGGATGAGTTTGAAGACCTCGGTTCTAGTTTCATCCATCTGGGGTGCGATATATTCAGGAAAATAAAGACATCAAATGTACATCATTGTTGCACAGATGATAATCTGAATCAAAGGATGATGGCTCTATCAGAATGATCATTCTACCACATAGACAGTTGTCTATCCTATGTACATGAAAATGAATTTATAAAGCTGAGCATGGGAATGCCTGCCTCAGCTAGATCAAGAAAATTTCATGAAGATAATGTATTGTATTGTATCTTATTACAAGTTGTCTTCCAATTTGAGAAACCTAGGATCCTCATGCTAAAGAATTTCACCCAACATCAAAAGATTTTTGACCTCATGCTTTAGGGGGAAACTGTTATAGACATATTTGTGCATTGCAACCCCAATCATATATGTCCATAAACTAAGGGCTTCTGAGTCCCTAAAAGTGTTGTTTCATACCCTAAAGGAATAAGGTCAGTTGATTACATCATCTCCTAGAAGTTCTCCATAGAAGACTACTCAGAACCAATCAAAACTGGACCATACAGACTACTCAGTGCAAAGGGTGCGATGCATCTCACCTGCCACATGCAAGAAGTGTGATACATATTGAAAAGCCCTTTTGTAGGGTGCGATGGGTGAGAGTAGACAAATGGTAGAGATAGTTTACAAGTGGATGATCACAAAATCTTCTAGAAACTTCTTCTGTGATACTTGCCTCTCTAAATTCATCTAGGGATGAGTAAGAGATCATGAATCTCCAAGTGGATTCAAGAATTATCAGAGAGAGGACACTAATCAAAATCCCAGAAGCTGACTCACTCCCCTGCAATCATCTATATATGGATCCCTCATCCCAGGGATCCAAAAGGCTGGAATCTTGTATCTTCTAAGGAAGTGTTGTTGGTTTCCTGGTGGAACATCATAGTTTTAGGTGATCTAAGCTTTTCATGAGGTGAAGAAGGGCTTTCATGCTAGGAGGATGATGCTAGGTTAGATCAATGGGTTGTAATCCTCTCTTTTATTCTTTATATCATTAAAGTTATTCAAGTTTTCCTCCACATTCTTGTATGTTTGATGATATATGCATTCGTGTGGTCAATATATATCTGGTCCTATATTGTTTATGATTGTAGATCTCTTTACTTTGAAGGTATTATGTTGCTTTGACTTTACAGGTACTCTTTGAAGTGGGATAACCAAGGAGGGAGTGGCAAAGATCCATCAGAGAGGAGAAGGAACAAGAAAGGAACCAAGTGAATGGTTGAGGTTGGTATTCTTTGCCCCTCTCCTATCTACTTCTCATAAAGGAAAATGAAAGTAACTTTAATCTGTTTGTTTCTAAGATAGCTACCTGTCTTAGTGCGACTAGCAACTCTGCATAGACACTAGATTTCCTGATAACACACTCATGTGTACTTCTGTACTTTTTTTTTTTGTGAACTCAAAAGGATCTATCCTTATTTATATTAACATATGTCGATATTGTTCAGCAAAAACAAAATCAACAGAAACAATACATACCCATTGTTGTATGGAGAGCATAGAAAATCGAACTCACTTTTACATGGATAGAGCATGCAGTTTAACAGTAGGGTTAATCATTATCTTCATGATTTTCTCTAAGTTCATCATATAGATAAGGCTAAGTGTCCTGTGATTTATGTATAACCCCTATCCAACTAAGGCAATGATGCACATGGGAATAGTCATTATCCCAAACCCATAACTTCCATTGAGATGATAATCGACAAAAGGAAAACAAGCCAAGTTTCAGCTTTTCTGTAATCGTTCTATTGAAGCAAGATTTTTGTCTTTGTGGCCAACTTGCATACCAAGAGATTATAAGAAATGATATTTTTAAAAGTGTGTAACTTTCATATTGCTATGACCAGAAAGCTGAGGCTTTTCATAAAATGTCATCACCGCATGATGGTAAGGTTGATACACCACTAACGGTTAGAGCTGATTTTAGTAAAATACCTTAATTTACCTCTGATTTCTTTCATAGGTATGCCACTCATTATACTCTTCACATTTTTGGGTATCTCCACTTGTAGTTCAGCAACAAAAATGGTCAAAGAGAGTGGTGTTGGGAGGAAACTTCCGAGTCTACATGAAATTTTGTCCTTGTATCTTCTTATGAAAGTGTTATAAGATAACTCCATCAATATAGGAGGGAGGACACTTCTAAGTATAACCATCATCCACTACTACATTTGTGTCTCACTCGACCAATTCTTGATTACCTCCCCATCTCTGGTAAAACAACCTGGAAGTTAGTAAGAAAACAATAGTTAACCACATGATTTTCTCCACTCAATTTGAGAAGGTGTTGTTGCCTTAGCCATCAACATACATCCATTCTTTTGAGATTAAACAAAACTTAATATCACCCATGAGCAGACTATGTTCCTACATTTTTCTAATTACCCCTATTGTAAACCAATCTAACATACAATGTTTGACAATTTTCTCTAAAACCTATGAATTTCTTTGTTCAACCCTTACGATACAAATTTCATCATTGTATCTATTTTTTATGCAGTCATGACCTTATTTAAATAGAAGGTATAAATTATTTTCACACGTAACTGACTCAACTGATGTTTCAATGGCATTACTCCATCCATGATAGGGGCTTTCAATGTCTCATTTATAGCATTTTTCGACCTTGTTGATCATCCCTCCTCACCATATATCTAATACACACATATTACTATGCACACTCAATTTATATTTTACTCTGACTGCGTTCTCGATCATTGCTGACTTACTAACAGCAAGATGATGCATGCACAAGAACGGGTTTCAACATAACTGATTAGAGTTTTTCTCATCCATTTATTGTTGACTAAGGGTAACTAATCCAGGTCTCGAACCCGTCCTTGGATAAAGAAGGCTTTACAGCTAGAACCCACCAAGATTTATGTTATTTAATATGACCATCATATTTTATATGAAGTGGTTTTAGCATACACGAATGTCAGAAATTGGATGTTAGCTCACATAAAAGACTGATAACAGAACTTAAAATGGAGGGAAAATTTTAAGAACCACACTAAGTTTATATGTATAATAAATGGGGAAATCGCCATGATACATAAGAAAAGTGGGAGGAATTTTTATCAATAATATAATATTTATATATAATTTTTTTGGTGAATCTCTAACCATATTATATTTTCATGTAAATTCATGTCGAATCTTTCACTAAATTATAAAATCTTGTAAGATGTTGGTAAATCTTTCACTGAATAATAAAATATTGTGAAGTCTTGGTGATTGGAAATGTTTGGCCTCCAACATAGGTTTTTCCCCACACTTGTTCAAAATGGTTGTGAGGCAACCTAGGGGTAAACAGTCTATATGTAAGCTGAAGAAAGCAAGAAACTCAGGATAGTAGTTATGGATTCACCCTTTCAATCTTTTAAAATATAATATATTATGCTTTACTTACGATTTACAATTTTGTTATTATGATATCTCAAGTTTTGATATCTATGATACTAACAATTTAATGGGGTAAATTAAGAAAAAATAGATGACTACATTGCATGGATGTGATCTTTCAAATCATATGACATCATTTTGAAAATATGAGGCAAAATAAGGATGGGTATGGGAAATTTTTTCTTTGTAAAAGAAAGGGTGAGATAGGTGAATGTAGTTATAGGCACACCATTAGGGCTTGGAAACTCATTACCTTCACATTAGAGCTTGGAAACTCATTACCTTCCTTAGTGTCACTCAAGATCATGGCTAAAGGAATGGCTCAATTGCATGGAAGGTAGTTCAACAAGAACACACAGATTTTTTACAGGGTCCGATTATTCTATACACTTAATCTAGATTTGAGAGTCCTTGGATGAGCTCAAGACAGTGGCTAGCCCCCTAGTTTCCTGCAAATTGGAGCTTTGTCATAGATATGCTAGTTTTCTTACCACGATGTGTGGTTGTTGTTAAAATTTAAAAAATTACTCTAAAAACTCTAAATCCAACCCTAAAACTAGGAAACGTTTAACCAACAAACTGCCAAAAGGTCGCAATTTTTGTGTCCTCCAAACTTGTTGTGAGTATGAACATGCACTAACGCTTAACAAGCAAATCTTTCATAGAATTGAAGAACAAATCTGACTCAACACTGGGCTCTAATACACATATATTTAGTTCCTAACATCTTTTTCATGATTTAGCTACTTCCCCTGAATTCAATGTCATTTTCCACTCATTAGATGAAGTTGTATACTCAGAATTTGTCACATCCTTATTGATTCATTTCGATCGAGTTTGACATCAATTCACTCTAAAATCAGAGAGAGAAGTTAATTTGTACTATACTATGAATTATGAATCTCATTATATTAGCACATGTGTGTTGCATTCACTTTAGAATCAACATAGTCACTCTCATTGATTACAGGGTAATGATTCGTAAAAGTCTAGTGATATTATTGGAATGTAACTCTGTTATCTTACTAGCTTGTACAGAGGGATACCCTTTGATCTCTAGGAATATTAGCAGCAAGTTATATAAATGTCTACAAGAGTATAGGCTATAATTCGGATAGTTGGTCATGTTTGAATTATTTGTCAAGAGCCATGTTTCCATTGGTGCCAAGAGTAGTATATTTTCTAGGTTTCTGATTTTATAGTTCTCTAGTGTTTGGAAGACCTATTGATTATTTATCAAGATTTTCATGAAATATCTTCTCATGCTTTCTCAAAGCTCACCTAAAATTTCTGGATATCATTTTCCATGAGCTTTGACTTAGCTAAACAAAGTGTGAGTGTGCGTTGATTGGTGCATTTGTAATGTTGAAATGTCCTACAATCTTTTCCTATGACAACATGCAATAGCCCTAATTCGACAACAATAAAACTAGCTCAGTTTAGTGTTTAACTGCCATGATCAATTCCTTCATTTTCCCATAGTAGCAATGTTGCAATAGTGGTGTAGTTGTAATGTTGAAATGTCCTGCAATATTTTCCTATAACAAGATGCAATAGCCCTAATTGGACAACACTGAAACTAGCTCAATTCAATGTTTAACTACCATGACCTATTCCTTCATTTTCCCATAGTAGTTATGCTGCAATAGTTTCACATGGAGCGAGGGTTACTTTTCACATTGACATCTCTCTTTTGACAATGAAGGAAATGTGCTAGGCTCTCACCTAATATATGTTGCTAAGATATAATAAACTTATGGTGTATGAGTTATCACATTCTTAGTCCTTAGTTATACTAAATGTTCTCCCTGTCTTTGTGCTCATGTTTTGAAATAAATCATTCTCCATTGAATTTCTATTAGCATCATTCAAAAACACTTTATTGATTGATTCTCTATGAAATGCATCGGCTTTGAGTTACTCATCATCCACTTTCTCGCTAAGTTAGAGTCAATTGCCAAAGTTATGGAGCTGTTGAATTTCCTCAAGGAGTTGCTAATTTGGTTTCTATATGACTGTTAAGAATTTTTCTCTCCTTATCTTGAGTGTTCTTAGGTGTTCTTGGGTGAATTTATACTTACTATAGTCATTTCCCTCTCCCCTTAGAATTATTTTCATTTGTTCGGGTGAGTTTGAGCTCGATCTTAGTTGTCTATGAGGTTATAGGTACTAGACAAGGCCATACATAACTATATGAGATCTTTGGCTTTCCAATTTCCCTTCATTCACATAAATCCATCGAATACATGGGTACTGAAATCTGCAAGGTAGAGAATTGTTGATGTGTATTTATGGTAGAATATATTTATATTATACTGTTCTTAAATTGAGATTTATTACTTGAGTGATTCAAATTATATGTTTTTCCATTGGTATTGGGAATCATTACACGAGAACCCATTAACTATAATTATTCACCAATAATATCCAGAGGTTGTTATGTACTAGAATGATGATTGTCTAGTATGATATATGATGAGGATAAGGTTGAAGAAATGAATGAGGAGAAATCTATTCAGGGGGAATTATGGATGAAGGTTGTACTGTAGAAAAAGAAAATACAACAGTATGGAAAAATATGGACAAATTATGATGAAGAATGAGATTTTTTGTATAAACCCTTTGTCATTAAGTTTTATTAATAGTGAGAGGAAGTTTTTCTGTCAAACAAAAAAGTTAAAATTCCCACTTTCCAATGTATGCAATCCTATTTGAATTGAATCTGTTAATCAAAAGTTCTGAATTCATACATGATGTAACTCTTTCAAATTTATACCAAATCCTATCAAAGCATTCCATGTAAAAGCTTGTAACCTTTTCTTTTCAATAGATCTGGTCTAACCAGACTAGTATCTTCCAATCAAAAAAACAACTATCATTTTCAACCCTCATTCAGGACTTGTTTTAGAGCCAAACGTGTACAAACTAAAAATCATTTAGCTCTATACAAAATCCTTTGAAATTATGTCCTTTGAATATATTACTTTCAATAGACTCTCGTCCAATCAAACATGGACTTGCAAGCCAAAGTTCTATGTTACGTGCTAAACACTAATAGCTATGGGTCCTTGTTTGTGAGTATTGTAGGTTGTTCAAATATTAACATGAAATTTATTTTGTATTATTATAATGATATATGTGTATCTAAAATACTAAAAATGATGCTTATAGATGATATAGAAGATAATTATTAGCAATAGTATTCATGAAAAAATATAGTTGATAGATATGACTATTCCTAAATGGGTGTCAATGCCATATAAAATTACTTCACAAAACACATTTCATAGGGTTAATATTGATTATAGAAAATAAGGAATAGAAGAGGGGTGTGCTTTACTTTGGAATCATGCAAAAAAAGGGTTGGAGGCAGCGTTAGTCCCTGCTGGGAAAGGCAGGAGCTAGATAATTATGGATAATCGTGGCTAGAGCACAAAGTAAACCATGCGAAACATTTAAATGGCATTCATATTATATAAACTATATAGAGGTAAAATAAGCAAGATAATTGAATTCCATCCAAATTATATATAGAGGAAACATAATCTTATAGAGAGAGGTATATTTAGTACAAGACATGATTTTTTTTTTTTGTAAACTTAGGCATTCCACATTCTATATGACGAAAACAAAATTACAACAGACTATACTTCAAGTGGCTAGTCTGCCCAAAGGAAACTAGACCGCCTCCAATCAGCCTTGTAATTAGAACAAAATTTAAAAATGTTTTTCTCTTTCATCCGTCATAACCATGTTTTTGGCTACTTGTAGCTAATCTAGCTACAGGCACATTACTTAACAACTAGGCACAGATATCATTTAACAACATATTTGAAACAAAATTTAAAGACTCAACTCTGTTAATCCTCGTCTGACTAGTTGACCGGGGCAGGCATAGAGGCATTGATGCCATGTTTCTCCTTTCTCTGCTCCACGACCCATTTTAGTTCCTGCAACATTTGTTCCATGTTCTTCAGCAACAGGTGGTTTCTTGCTGCCTGGACTTGAATGGTCGCGATCTCTTTCAGGAGGGATTTCTTTAGGTTTTTTGTTTCCTCTGTTATCTCACTTTTAACCTGTTCCTCTGCCTACTTCCGTTCCTCCTCCTCTTCTTCATGGATAGCTTGATTCATCTCCATAGCCCAGGCAACCACATGTTTCATGATCCAGTAATGCTTAAGCATTTTATTGAACAGAGAGTTCCTACTTCTGGTGGTTCCTAGATTTGGGATCAGATCCTCCCATTCCCCGTGGGGGATTTCCTTGTTCTCACTAATGGCCCTCAGCTCGCGCTCCCACCCATGGATCTGAGTGCGGATCTCTGAGGAATTTCCAACCATGTATGTGTTTATCATGAACATGCTCTTTTTTTAGTCCGGCTTCCTGCCCCTTTTCCTCGGGTTACGGTTGGTGTCAACTTCTTGGGTCTTAGCTGGATTTGTCTTCTTCGGAGCCATCTTGCTACAATCTTAAAACCTTGAGATTATGGGGACGTTCCTACCTATTGCAACAACAAACCACAAGTCAGAGCCTTTGAATTGTATATTTGCAAGAAGCCACTCTCTTACCAACCTAGCTTTAGCATGGCGGTTCCGAGGGTGGTTTTGGCTTCCGGGCCAGGGCCATATCTTGAGTTTTCCTACTAAGCAACCCATGTCCCTCCACCCTCTCTCTATTGCCCAGGAAAACCCGCACTCGCTAGCATGGTTAAACATAGCAAACCGAGCCTTCTGATGGGGAGATCTTCCAGGCTTGGCCCCGTGGAAGAAATCCAGAGGACGGACATGGGTATGGCTCCAGTGCCCATCGTGGAGAGCAATGAGAGCTAACAAAGCCACCCTCCCCTTCCACTTCTCTATTTTGGGCATGGTTTGAGCCTCCCAACGAGAGCCAAAATCTTCCCCACGCAAGACCTCCCCTGCTCTGAAGGGGAAGAGGTGAAGCGACTTTTGGCCGGGATGGCCTCTACCTATCCTACTACCAATATATTGCTTACTGAGGTGGGATAGCTTTGGATAAGCACAAAGAATGCAAAAGCTAGTGAACATAAGGCCAGAAGGACAGGGATATGAGATAACATACCACCTTTCCTTGCCAGAGCTGAGTCGCGCTACCGCTTTTCCTCTTTCTTTCATGTTTTTTGCCTAACTGCATGAGCGTTCCATTTACCACCCTGGGCTAATGTTTATTATCTATCTGTTGTCGTCTCCACCAGGCCTCCACTTGGCCATTTAATTCACCGGTTATCCTCCCCGCGTCCCTTCCTCGAGATGTGGCAAAACTTGTCTGTCCTTCTTTATGCTTCATAACTCCAATATTCTCTTGGTTGCTCCTGCTGTATCCTTTCTGTACCTCTTATGCCATCTTTCATCCTTCCTCTTTCATTCATCCTGACTTCCCATGCTTGCCCTAGATCTTCCCTTGATGACGTCTTGGTTCTCGCTTCTTCCCCGTCACCTCGGCCTGTCCTGTCGTGCCTCGTCATCTATCCAGCTCTTTCCTTCGTATTACTCTTGTACTTTCCTATGATTGTGTTGTCCATCGCCACTCGTTGTAATATTTCTTTGCTACTGCTGAGTACGACCTGATCCTGGCCGTTCACCTAGAACGTGCCATTACCACCCTTATCGACGTCAAGAAATTATTGAAGTCGATCACGCTCCTCCAGAAGCCACTGAGCCAGGCCTTCACTATCTTTCTCCTTACCTTGATTCTGAGTACCCCAGTTTGCCAACCAGTCAGTCAGTTTGTTTCCCGATCACCTAATGTGAGATGAAATTAGATAGTCAATTTTGGTTAGGAGTTTCCCTATTTCTCCTACGAGCCACACCATTCTCTAGCTCTTGCTGATTTTTTCCACTGGTTTTTATTGTTGTAATTTCCTTACCATGTCCACCACCAGTTTCGAGTCTCCCTCAATTTGGAGGTGCTTGAATTCTACCTATATCGCAATTTTTAGGCCTAGTTTCAGAGCATGTAGTTCTGCTTCATTGTTAGTGGCCTCCCCACAGTCCATCGTAAAGGTTCTCAGGGTATTACTCCCGTTATCCCTGAAGACTCCCCAATACCCGCCTCGCCCATGTTATGTTTTGCGGCACCATCAAAATTAAGTTTTATGAACCCCTATGGGGGATGGCGGTACCTGTTGCTTTCTGCCTCCTCTCTTGCGTGGACTCCTCTTTTGACACCCCCACTTACCATACTCTGGTTAACCTCCAAGCTTTTCAGGATTTGCTCCTCCGTTTGTGACACCTGCCAGTCTTCGTCCCTCTAACGTTCTGTTAAGATTGTTTCTCTTATGTTCTTGGTGGTTTTCCCCCATATGTCTATTGGAGTTCGGTGTTTGGCCTTGAATATTACTCCATTCCATGCCTTTTGGATGTTCGAGAGCATGAAATCGGCAGAAAGTAGCCAAGTACAACACATGGTTTTAATAAAGACATATATTTCAATTAGGTTAGATATTCTGAATCTGGTGTGTACTTTTCTGATTTTCTTGTACCTTTTATTCAATATTTCTATGGAAACAACATTATGGAAAGAAAAGCACTATACTAAGAAAAATAGAATTCCTTAATAATTACTAATAGACAGTGAATACAGTGAGATGTGAGATTAAAAGAGGAAAGAAATAAAAGGATCCCATGTTAAAAAACAAAGATTTTGTACCTTAATTTCATCTTTTTCAACTGGAAAAAGCCCTTTGTGAGAATATACTAGCTCCTGATGTCATAAAGAATCATAGAGTTGCGCCTAATGTCATAAAATTGCTCCTAATGGTAAGGAATGGCTGATACATAGGTCCAGCCAAAGATTTTGTACCTTAATTTCATATTCTTCGAATAAAAAAACTCCTTTATGAGAATAGAGTTGCTCCTAATGGTAAGGAATGGCTACTAAATAGGTCCAGTATATTCAATTCCCTGCTGATAGGTATATGGATAAGACTGGGGCAAACTTTAACCTCCAACATAGGGTTTTTCCCACACGTTCAAAATGGCTATGAGGCAATCAAGGGGTAAATAGTCTTTATCTAAGCTGAAAAAAGAAAGCAATTCAGGATAGTAATTGTGGATTCACCCTTTCAGTCTTTTAAGATATTAGATATTGTGCTTTGCTTATGGTTTATAATTTTGTTATTATAATATCCCGAGTTTTGACATCTATGATACTAGTGATTTAATGGGGTAAAATAGATGACTACACTACATGGATGTGATATTTAAAATCATATGACATCATTTTTAAAAGATGCGGAAAAATAAGGACGGGTATGAGAAATTTTTTCTTTATAAAAGAATGGGTGAGACAGCCAAATGATGAGGAAAAATAAGGATGGGTATGACAAATGTTTTCTTTGTAAAAGAACATGTGAGATAGTTGAATGTAGCTAGAGGCACAACATTGGTGCTTGGAAACTCATTAACTTCCCGTTAGAGCTTGGAAACTCGTTACTTCCTTGGTGTCATGCAAGATCATAGCTAAAGCAATGGCTCAATTACATGGAAGGTAGTTCAACAAGAGCACATAGATTTTTTATAGGGTTTGATTATTCTAGACACCTAATCTAGACTTGAGAGGCCTTGGGTGCGATCGAGATAGTGGCTAGCACCCTAGTTTCTTGCAAATTGGAACTTCATCACAGAAATGCTAGTTTTATTACCACGATGTGTGGGCATGCTAAAAACTTGAAGCATTACTCTAAAAAGTCTAAATCCAGCCATAAAACTAGGAAAATTTTAACCAACAAACTGTCAGAAGGCTACAATTTTTGTGTCTTGCAAAATTGTTGTGAGTGTGAACATGCCACTGACGCATAAAAAGTAAATGTTTCATACGATTAAAGAACAAATGTCACTCAACACTGGGCTCTGATACACATATATTTAGTTCCTAACATCTTTGGCATGATTTAGCCGCCTCCCCTGAATTCAATGTCATTTGCCAGTCATTAGATGAAACTCTATACTCAGCATTCATTACATCATTGTTGATTCATTTCAATCGAGTATGGCATCAGTTCAATCTAAATTCAGAGAGAGAAGTTAATTAGTACTATACTATGCATTATGAATCACATTAGATTAACATAGGTGTATTGCATTCACTTAGAATCAACATAGTCACTCTCATTGATTACAGGGTGATGATTCATAAAAGGCTAGCGATATTACTGGAATGTAACTCTCTTATCTTACTAGCTTGTACAAATGGATAACCATTTCTCTCTAGGAATATCATCATCAAGCTTTATACATGTCTACTTAAGTATAGGCTATAATTTGGATAGTTGGTCATGATTGAATTATCTATTAAGGGTCATGTTTCTGTTGGTACTAGGAGTTTTATATTTTCTAGGGTTCTGATTTTACGGTTAACTAGTGTTTGGAAGACTTATTGATTATTTATCAATATTTTCGTGAGATATATTCTCATGCTTTCTAATAATTCACCTAAAATGCTTGGATATCATTCTTCATAAGATTTGAATTGACTAAAAAGGAGTGTTTGTTCCTAGATTTGTGCCTTTGTAATGTTGAAATGTCCTACAATCTTTACCTATGACAAGATGGAACAACCCTAACTGGACAACACTGAAACTAGCTCAATTCATTGTTTAACTACCATGACCAATTCCTTCATTTTCCCATAGCAGTTATGCTGCAATAGTCTCACATGGAGCGAAGGTTAGTTTGCACATGGACATCTCTCTTTTGACAATGAAGGTAATGTGCTAGGCTCTCATCTAATATATGTTCCTAAGATATAATAATCTTATGGTGCATGAGTTATCATCATTATTAGCGCTTAGTTATAGTATATGTGCTCCGTGTCTTTATGCTCATGGCTAAAATAAATAATTCTCCATTGAATATCTATTAACATCATTCAGAAACTCTCTATTGATTGGTTCTCTATGAAATCCATCATCTCGAAGTTACTCATCATCCACTTTCTTGCTGTGTTAGAGATCAATTGCCATAGTTCTAGAGTTGTTGCATTTCCTCAACGAGTTGTTAATTTGGTTTTTGTATGACTGTTAAGAATTTTTCTCTCTTTACCTAGAGTGTTCTTAAGCATTCTTTGGTGGATTTATACTTACTGGAGTCATTTCCCTCTCCCTTGAGCATTATTTTCTTTTGTCATGGCAGGTTTGAGCTCGATCTTGGTTGTCTAGGAGCCCATAGGTACTAGACAAGGCCATACGTAACTGTAGGAGATCATTGGATTTCCAGTTTCCCTTCATTCATATAAATCCATTGAATAGATGGGTGCCGAAATCTACAAGGCAGAGCATTCTTGATGTGTATTTATGGTAGAATGTATTTATATTATAATGTTGTTAAAGTGAGATTCATTACTTGAGTGATTCAAACTATATGTTGTTCCACTAGTATTGGGAATCGTTACATGACTACCCATTAACTATAGTTATTAACTAATAATATCCAGAGGTTGCTCTGTACTAAAATTATGATTGTCTAGTATGATGTTTAATAAGGATTAGGTTAAAGAATTGAACAAGGAGATATCTCATTTAGGGGGCATTATGGATAAAGGCTATACTGTAGAAAAATAAAATACAGTAGTATGGACAAATTCTAATGAAGAAAATGCAACATTAGCCAACTTCGATGAAAACACAAAAGGTGAACATTTTTTGTTGTTTGAATTCACAGTTATTGCATATTCAACTAGTATATTTGTATCTTGTTGTATTGACAATATGGAAGATCAAGGTTCAATACAACAATGTATACACACTTTTACCTTAAGGCAAAGTGTTGCGCAAAAGACCATGAAGGAAAACTCCCCTGAGAAATATCAAGTCAGTGAGAAAAAAATGTTGTAAAGATCTAGCAGTCAATTGTCCAATGGTGATTTTTGGATTCCCTCGCAAGAACTAAATATTGTATCCCACAATCCAAAGGATCTTCTCTTAACTACAAAGGGTATGCTAATAAATTGTTATGGGACAAAGGAACAACACATTTATCTTTGGTTGAGAGTTTATCCATATTGCCCATGATGTAAATAGTTATAATGTCATGTTGAGTATATTTTTGGCACACGTTTAAGAAGGTTTCATTATTGAATGGGGACTAGAAATCTAAAATGTAATCCATTGAATTAGAAATAGGATTATATTTGTCTAGATGGGAAGGTTGATATGGTTTGTTCTTGTAGAAATTAATTATTGGAGAATACCCTATTGCAGAGGAAGCTTTGGGTTGAATTAAATTTCATGAACCCATTGTAGAATCTGTGAGCTAAATTTTTTGTTTTTAATATATTTTTGCCTTATACTATTTCTTATGACAGATGGCATATGATATGTAGGAAGCTTTTCACTCTATAGAAGATATTCATGGCCTTGTGTTTGGTCAAGAAAATTCCTAGACCTCAAATGAAAACAATTTTCTATTCAAAGTTAACAAAGATATTTTGGAAATTATAAAGTCATATGTATCATTTTTATGCATTGTACGAGCTCTATCTCCTCCATAAAAGATACAATAAATACTTAGCATAGAAGGATTTCCATCTGATGGCATGATTTGGATTGTTGGTTGCCATTGTGAAATGGGATGAGGGAAATGTGTAGCAAAATCATATTCTAGGAACCATTTATCATTGGTTGGGAGTTTACCCATATTTCGCATGATATAAATAGTTATAATGTCAAGTTGAGTAGATTTTTGCCACACCTTTAAGAAGGGATCATTATTGAATGGGGGATAGAAATCTAAAATGTTATCCATTGAATTAGATATAGGATTATATTTGAATAGATGGCAAGGTTGATATAGTTTGATCTTGTAGGAATTAATTATTGGAGAATACACTATTGTAGGGGAAGCTTTGGGTTGAATCAAATTTCATGAACCTACTGTACAATCTGTGAGTTAATTAATTTATTTTTTTAATATATTTTTGCCTTATACTATATCTTATGACAGATTGCATACGATATGTAGGAAGCTTTTCACTCTATAGAATATATTCATGGCCCTGTGTATGGTCAAGAAGATACCTAAACCTCAAATGATGACAATCTGCTATTCAAAGTTAACAAAGATATTTTAGATATTAGAAATCAATGCTTATGCATTGTAAAAGGTCTATATACTCTAGAAAAGCTACAATAAATACTTAGCATAGAAGGATTTGCAGTTGATGGCATCATTGGGATTGTTGGCTACCTTTTCTATTATGCCCTATGATCACAAGCATGGGGCTCACCATTTTGAGCTGGAGAATGAGAAGGAAAGAAGTTCAAGAATGGCCACTATTTTAAGTCTTGGGAATTCTAAAAAGGATACTAAAGAAGTGGTAAGTTATTTCAATGAAAAGGCTTAAGTTCAACTGTCTCATTTTGAGATGTTTGAATTTGTATAGGTTTTTCTAGTATAAGTATTATATTTTATGCTTAGTTCAAGGAGTTTTCTTCCAATATGTCCAATAATAATATGTTTTTTTTGAAGTTGGCAAGCTCACCACTTGTATCTAAAGTGGTAAATAATAGGTATAGAGTTCATTAAGTAATTTATTTTTGAAATTAAGTCTTTCCTTGATGTTGCTGAGAAGTCAGAGCACACATATATTCTTCTAAGGAATTTTTATGCTTGTACAGGTTACCTCCCATATGTCTTTCCATATGTACCTTGTACCTTGTTACCTCACAATGTAGCTTGTTACCTCCAAACATGCAAGTAAAGTGTTACCTTCCATATGAAGAATTATGAGCCACTAAGACAAAAATCAATGTTTCACTTGCCAAAGGTCCCAATGTTCAATCAAAAGTAGTACCCATACCAACAATTCCACCTCAAGCTCATGTCCCAGATCTTCTTGGTTATTTGATAGGTTTAGGAAATGCACTTGTCCCTAGAGATTATTGAGCAGTAGGCTCTAGGTGGGTGTTAGATAGTCAATTCCATTTCATTTTGTAAAGAAAAAAAAGAAAAAATTGGCTTTATTGTTGTTAGATGTGAATTGTCTTTACTATGATAAGTGTCAACCTGATTAAAGCAACTTCTGATATTTGGTTAATGCTTTGTGCAGAGCTCCATTTCCTATTTTACTTGCATCATCAGTAGGTCAAGGCCTTCAAATCAATGGACTTATATGGCACGATGGTCAATTTTTTTATAGCATGAAGTTTTATAATAACTTTTTCAGTCTTGTAGTTGTTATCTTCTACAAGTGAAGTTCAGAAAATGTGAAAATAATTGAGATATTAGTTCTATTTTCTGTAGATGTTGCTACTTTAATAGGGTGTAGATGCACATCTATTTTGAGTCCCTTTTCTAAGTTTTGTTCTTGGTAAATTAGGTGCTAGCATTGCAGCCTCGGAGCTCAGCACACACACTGCTGCCAATGGTATTGTTTCGAAACATATCTCCTAGACTGGCAAATGCTCTTTTGTAGATGGAAGTAAAAAATAATCAACAACTTGTTTGGTATTTTAATTATAATATTCCATTTGAAGTTTTATTCACTGAGGATGGCAGGATGGAGCGTGAAACATTTTTGGAGGTAATAATGAATGCTAGGATCTAAATTTTAAGCTTTGGAAGTTTTCCGCATTGAGGATGGCATGATGGAGGGTGCAATGTTTTGGAGGTAATAATGAATGCTAGTACAATTCCCTCTCCGCCACTCTGCCTGTGCCTTTGACTCCGTTGGATTTTTAGGACTTTTGGGTCAAAAGGACTCGGCATAATCGACAAGTTCAAGAGATCAAAAGAAGAAGAGGAAGAGCACATAGATGGTGAGCTGTTCTCTCCATTGAAAAGCTGTAGGAAATATAGGATGAGCTTCTCATGCACTCTAAAAACTACTTTTTGGGGTTATTTTATTTTATTTATTTCCTTTTAAAACCTTTTTCCCATTCCTTTCTCTATGTGTTATTTTTTTGTTTTATTATTGCATCTGTGGATTGATTGAATTTTTTCTTGTCCGTGGGTTGCTTGAGAATGATTTGTTACAACCCTTAAGAGTGGGTTTGATAGAAGGAGTGGTTTTTCTGTAAACCCACACTTCATCTTCATATTCATTTAGTCTTTTGGATTTGGAAATTTTGATTGGTTTACAAATGTTGTTTTTCCAATAGTTTCAGGGAAATTGTTTCAAGGAAAATTTGAAACTAGAACATCCTCAAATTAGTTATTTCAGTTTTTTTCCCATATCCATTTATTGTTTGGATGTGAGTTGGTAAAGCTCAGGGTCCAACAAATGTAATATTTTGTGGGACAATTCTTGATCAGTTACAGTCTTCTTGTTTACGATTAGGTTCATAATGGCCTGGTGACCTGAGGCTCTCCAAAGTAGTATGTTGCACTCCTAAATCTGTTTTGGTCTCAATTACAATCTACACGTTTATGATAAGGTCATAGTGCGTCACGTGGGGTAGTCTCGACCTAGTCACTACCACTAAAGGATCTAACAAGGTTGCTGGATTTAAGGGAAAAATCTCGCAATTCCATTTGACACCTGCCCATATGGAAGTGTAGACCTACCTTACCTATATGTTTCTTGACAGTTGGCTTATTCTTACATTCGGTTTTTTATTTGTTGTTGGAAATATTTCTTGGAGGAATTAGTGGATAGAGCTTAAGTTGGATTCTGGATAACAACTAGACTATTCCTATATTAAGTATTTGTAATTTCATAATTTTCACATTGAGGAAGAACTAGATTCATTGTATCACTTTTATTTTTCTCTTTCCCCACTTTTATAGTGACATTGCAGCTCTCCATTTATTTTTCCCTTGTACTTTTGTTGTCTTAGATTGAATCTAAAGTCTCCAGTTCCTAGCAGAGCCTTTTTCTCTTCTATCATAAGATGCATGTGTGTGTAATCCTATGTACTTGATGTTGTGGTGGTGGTGATGAATCAATTTTTCAATTGAGCATACATGTCTATATGATATAATGCAGAAAATATTGTATCTATTCTAATTGTCTCTCTAAAAATGTATTTCTGGAAAATATTGTCTCTATTCTGATTGTCTCTCTAAAGAAAATAGTGTATTTTTGTCTTTAGAGAGACAAAAATGAAACTGTCTAAGACAATAATGTTGGAACTACTACACCTACATGCAGACTCTTAGTTATAGCATGCAACTACATGCAACTGCATGCAGACTCTCAGTTAAAGCATGCAACTACATGCAACTACTACACATCTACATGCGGACTCTTAGTTAGAGCATGGGATTGCATGCAAGATTCCTTTTGCATGACTTACTCCTTGATTTGCTCCTTCTTTAACTCCGCAACTGACTAGTTATCTCCGGAACTTGTTGTAGGTGTTGAGTCTTCTCATTGATCACCACTATAGTTCATTACCTTGGGATCTTCACCCACTATAGTTCATTACCTTGGGATTTTCACCCAGTAATGCTATATAATGAGCATTGTAACATATTTTCTAATGAATCATTCTTTTCTTCTTTCAATTTTCTTTTAATGTTTTTGCTCTGCAAAGCTGTGTGTTCAACCTTTACTAGCTAGATTCATCTGTGCAGGTTTTCTAACACATTTACATGGTATCAGAGCCACAGGTTGCTAGATAAAGGCGCACCAGTATTTTATTTTGCAGGTATTACAGCTCGGAGATCGAAGATTGACAGAAAAATGGAGTTTCCCAAAGCATCGATCCTAACATTGTACAACTATCACGAAGGGAAGGACCAAATGGCTCGATACCTTCGTCAAAAAGGGTTGTACAGGATTACCATGGCTACAGAAGTGGAACCCACTTCAGCCATAGAGAAATCCAAGTACCTCAAC
>APFE030124606.1:4797-63414 GCA_000404065.3 Pinus taeda
GGGGTTGTAGCTCCCTTCCAAGAGAAGT
The DNA here is from genome assembly GCA_000404065.3 of Pinus taeda. NCBI lineage: Eukaryota > Viridiplantae > Streptophyta > Pinopsida > Pinales > Pinaceae > Pinus > Pinus taeda. The sequence goes on from APFE030124606.1 coordinate 4,826, forward strand.
TGGAGATCGAGAGAGGGTTGTAGCTCTTTGTAGGTTGTAGCCTACGTACTGGTAAAGGACTGCACCAGTACATTGTAAAAGAAGTTTCTTATTAAAGGAAGATAGAAACAAAATTGCAGCAGGTGGTTTTCACCCACATTGGGTTTCCACCTTATATCATGGTGTTCATGTGTGCTTCTTGTGTGTGATGATCTGTTCTATTTTACTGCTTTTGTTTACTGCTCATATGGTCAATGAAGTTCTGATGCATTAACTAAAGATCAACATGTATTAGATTATCTGAATCATAAATAATCTGGATGTACGCTTGTTGCCTTAGACACAGTTGCGTATACACGCGGATATACTTAACTGAAGTTGCGTATATGAATCTAAGTATGAAAATGAAAAAGTTTTACTGATCTGACAATACTGATTCACCCCCCGCTCTCAGTATTATTTCCAACAGTATTTAGGAGGGGTCACCTGATCTATGCCAACGCTTGACATGTAGCAGAGATGGGATCGGGAAAAACCACTTTATCAAGTTGGTAATGGTCAGACATTGGGTGAACCTAATATGGCTGTGGACCGTCAGATGAGAGCGATGACGATCGGGCGATAGTCGGGCAAGGGATGTTCACGAATGATATGAGCATAGGTTTAGGGGGGCCCTAGGGCTTTAATCCTTAGTGATTTGGGATTAATTAGGATTTAATCATGGGATTAAATGATCAGGTGGGGTTTAATGACAGGATTTATCGGTTTTGTCAGGATATTGGGTAAATGTATAGTTTATAGCTAAACTAAGGGTTGGGGTATTATTTACAGGATATAATTAAATACAGGAAAAGGTATATCGGGAACTATAATATTATGTTAAAAATTAATATGAAATGAAATGAGCAGAGTGAACATACCACTAAGCATAATGTAAATTTTGTGCATTTTATTCACATACCCTTTATACTTAGGATAAAATATTTTATGGGTTTTTTGAATGAAATGGAATTTTAACTCGGGGTTATTTACTTTTCCTAGGCAAATGAAGTTTATCTTTAGGAAAAGGGATTCTATTAGGGTAATGAAAGGAAGTGAATTTTATGAAGGGAATTCCAGCACTTGATGTCCATAAGTCATTAAGCCAAGGGTCTAGTCCCACCAAAAGTTAGAGAAATGCTTTGAGCCTTTATGACTAGAAGGATTTTAAGTACTGAAACTTACTTGTAGATGGGGAAATTAGTAAGTAAAGGGGTGAAAAGAATGAAGAGGAGTTAATTAAATGAACTTGTAAACCATTGTTTTTTCCTTCTTAAATGCTCACGTACATTGAAACATATAATCAAGAATGATAAATGTGCTTTTATCCAATCAACTTTATACTTCAGTGACCTTTCTTCTACTTACCGATTACTTACCCTACCATTTTTTCTTCATTTTATTTGGGTGCATTTAGACTATGAGACCCTTATGATTCATTTTTATTTTGAAAAATGAACTATCTAATTCTAACCTTATATCATCCAAGGTCTCAGATTAAATTGATGAACTCCTTTTAGTTTCTTTGCGTATCTAATGATCTGGCGAGATTAAACTGTTTGGTTAGATTTTATTCTCTAACTATAAACATAAAATTCAAAGCATGAAATAGTCAAGATTAAGTAGTTTGACTACCATGGGTTGTGGCATATATGACAAGTTGCACACAACCACTATTTGAAATAGTAAAGTAATAAAATAGTAGTGCCATTTAGACTTGCACACTTTCGTGATCTATTTTTGTTTTTGGGGTTCATATTTTTTGATATTTCCTTATTTTTTTGTCCTTTGATGTTTCTTTTAGGACATACCCTCTTTACATTTTTAAAATTTTTAATATGGAAAACATTTGCAGAAAGAAAAGGTATGTAAAATATTACAAGGCTCAACCTTAGCCATTTCAAAATTATGAATCCTATTACTATAGGACCCTAACAAAAGCTAAAGGGCCTAGAGGACCAGGTCGAGGAAGAGGAAGATTTGGCCAAGGAAAAATTAGTATGGGCACTTGGCCCCAAACTACACTAAATCTTGTTGCACTTGAAACTATTGGAAACCTTTAGAACATTTAATGCCAAGTTTCCCCTCGCTTATTTCCAAGTAGCAGGAGAAGAAGGGAGCCCATGTACATATTATAGTTGTCAAACCTTGTAGGAATCAACAACGAGTAGGTGTAGTAACACGAAGAGGTATCAAGATAGGAGTTGATGGTGTGTGACCCTGGACATCGCGACCCTAGTGGGCAAGGAGAGCATTGAACCACCCCTAAAATTTTACCCTACATGAGAGAAGGAAACATATAAATACACTTGAAAAGAGATGATTGCAACATAATGGGATAGGTCGGAGGCTAGGCGTGAAGTGAAAATCCCAAATATATTTGATTTCATTATACGTAGGGAGTAGAGGATAAAGGTAGATCGAACTCAGAGTCTGTTGCAAAGATATTTGGAATTAGTAGAAGTTCCCTAGACCTTGGATAAATTGAGGAGGATGGTGGAGCAGTGTTCCAATGAGACTTAGATAGCCACTGCATGGATTCCGCCATCTGTAGTAAACCAAGAGCATGCAAGAAGAGAACTAGTAAAGCATTTATATTCAGTGCACGAATAAGAGAATATGAGATGGATTGATAACATAAACTTAGACTAGGGATCAGATGTAAATATTATACCAAAAGGAACATAGGATATGATGTGGAAGCCAAAGTTCACTTGGTCCCTAATTCAACTCAGGTTGGCCAACTAGCATCAAATTTGTCTTATTGGACAGTTGTCAGGGATACCAATGGACATCAACGATTTAGTAAGCACTACTGATCTTGAGGTGATCGAGATTGTGAATGATAAACTAAAATGAAATATTATTTTTAAAGGTGGATATATTGAAGTAATCAAACCATTGGATCCATGTGAGGGAGAGCGATATGTTGAGATGAAAAAAGATGAGCTTAGTGGGGAGGAATTCAATATTAACTATAATGTAACAACTCATTGAGATGACTATGTAAATCCTATAGATGAAGGAGGGCTGAGGTGGGATTGCATTGGATCTTGCACCTTGGATTCAGAGGAAGCATTGGAGAATTGGAAAAATCAATTGCAGGAAGTTAGCACCTAGAGATGTGCACATGCTACGAGTATGGTGCGTTGGATAGGGACAAAGGTGCATAACCGAACTCACTTTAACACAATGTAAGAAGTAGATATTTTTCTTGGGAGTATGAGGATCTAATACCAGACTGTTAGATGATTCTTGCATTGGATGTTGCATTGAACACAACCCTAGGAATATGGCAGGTTGTGCAGAAAGACCAAGTTCCATGATGGCTACCATGTAAAATACTAATGAAAATTAGATTCAAGACCAACTCTAGTGTCCCTGGAGAGAAATATTTAGGTATGGAATTCCCTAAGACTCACTTGAAGTAGTGTGTTGTAGCATGGACCAAGGGACAAGTGCCATAAAAAGAATGGGTACATCGATTTATGCACAACTTGGATATTATTCTAGCTAACTAGTATATTGAGTTTGAAGTGCGTAGAGGAACATGGGATTGGGATGGAATGGCACAAAATATTAGGGTTAAATTAATCTTTGAAGTAGAATATCCAACATTGTATGAAGCTTTGAAGGTGTTATGATTAAATATATTCACTACTAATGAACTGACAATGACGAAGAGTAGGACATTGTGTTTTGCACAACAACATTTGCAGTAGGTACACAAGTTTTTGGAGTTGCTACAATGTATTAGAGAAGGGAGAGGATGAGTATGATCCCCAAAACATCAAAATTTCAAAATTTGAAGGTTGGAATGTAGTAGAAGGACCACCATTGCAATTTTTGAAGTATGCATTGCTAATTAAGGCTAGGAAGGTGAACATCAAGACCAAAGAATGTCCCAAGTTGGAAGCCATTGAATTTTATTGGAATGATATCATCGAGGTTTCCAATGTATTGATTGAGTTCTAGGACCATATTATTGATGTTTTAAGGAGATGGGAAGCACTAACAAAGGTAAGGTCAAAGACGTAGGGGCCAAAGGAATGGTTATACATTATAAAAAAGTGGGAATGATCTATGACCACACATTTTTTAAAGAAACGGGCTAGATAACAAAGTGATAATGGGAGGGGGTGTCATCCACTATGTATGTATGTGAAGTTTATGTAAACAAGTGCGGATTAAATAGGGGTTGTACTAATTAGGTCGGTGGATGGAGTTTTCACGAAGAATAGGTGAGAAGGAATCCAATGTGATGGAAGGGTAGAGTCTAAGTTGGAGTCATGTCAATACATGGGTATGGTCGAAGATGGAAATCATGTTTTATTGGGGGCTGCATCACCAAAATATAATTGTGTAAATAATTTATGACGAAGGACGGGAGTCTCAATTTTGTAGACTGGGAACACTAGTGACAATGCATATCAACATGTGAACGCCCATAGACATAAATGAGGGACAAGACCATGTGATAAAATCTTACACCAGAAGGACCATTCCTTTCAAGGAAGTCTTCATGGAAATGAAAGAAATTAGCTGAGAACATTATTGAGTTCCATTATATGATAGAGGGATTCTTGTGATCTATTAAGTGAACCATTGATTATCAAGATGAGGGGTAGAAAGGGCATAATACTGAGGTGATCAAATTAAAATTGACTGAGACTGACTGGGGTGAGGTAGGTAGTATGTGTGAACCATGATATCAATTTTATCTCAGAGATTATTTTGAATTAGGTCGATGCCAACTTAGAGTGATTCATATTAGACAACTATGATAATAAGGTCAAAATCACCAGCAGGCACGATAAAGGAGAAGGAAGTGGGAAATTCTATAAAACACACCAAAGGGCCCTATGGAGAACAAAAACATGTTTAAGAGGTAGTTTATTTCTAACAAGAGAGTAGAGGGAATGAGGATTATTCAAAAGTAAGGAAGAGGGGGCAACGCAAGAGTAACACAATGAAGAGACAATACTTGTATAGACATGTAGAGGGTGCAAAATGAATAAGGAGAAAGGTTAAGTAAATGGAAGAGGGAATCACTGCAAGCTTTGTTACTGATAAGAGGACATCACTGTGGAAAAGGAGATTTTGACAAAGAAGCTCAGATGAGAGAAATGGGAATCAGAGGTATAGGCCAAAAAGGGTGGTTAAGTTTTATTGGGTCACCTATATGATAGAGGGTACCCATTGCTCACAAATATGATTCTCATGTCATGTTATAGTCTCACAAGTAGGTCTAGCTTGACTCTGCTTGAAAGAATTTTTTGCTAGTCCATGTGGTGGAGTAGTTTCATGACAATTCCCATTGTGGGAGTTGTAGCATTAGGTCAGTCTTTTTTCCATGTGAATGATGGTAAGAAAGGGAAACCTCACCCATAAATTATACTTGAAATCTGATAGAATCCTTATTTTGGTGGGTAAGAGGGTTTGGAATTACTTTGCGAAAATGAGATGGTTAGTTGAAAAATGATGAATAACCCCACTCGAGTAACCCTCAATGGAAATTGGAGAAGACATGCAAATCAGAATCCCGACATTACCCATCAAAGAAAAGAGAAGCTACATTTGTAGAAAGGAGATAAATTCCACGGGTAAGCATGAGACTCATACATAGAGTAACAGTGGTGGTCAAATTTATCTTTCTAAGAGGACCACTATGGGGAAGGGGGATGTGGCTTACCCATCCTTCTTTGTTTGAAGAGCTCTAGGGAAACCAAATTCTCTATTTACTCCCATGATAGTTGTACTAGAAACGAGAAGAAAATATTAGTAACATTGAAGATCCTGGATCCATGAGGATAAAAGAAGGATTGAGTGGCTTAGGATAATCCAATTTTTTTTGCTAGGGGCCTATTGGAGCCCATAAATATTGAGTGGAGAACAAGAGGTTGAGTTGAGAGCAACATGGGGTTGGTGCAGTAGGAAGAGCATGGAACATATGGATGCCATGTGGGAGGACAATAATGGCTCTTGAGGAAGCAACACACATGTATAATAATATTGGGAGTTAGGATGTTGCAAAAGATGAAGCTGACTGAGGATATCATGGTAGGTAAGAGGATGGATATATTTTGTAGAAGGAGGAAAAAGGGTGGAGTGGAACCAATTGGAAGGAAGGATATTTTGAATAGCTAGTGATAGACATGGGACAACTCAAGAATGAATGAGGAAATATCCTAACTTCTTGAGGGACCACTAGAGCACACAGGAAGATGATCGAGAGGTTTTGAGAGATTTCTAGATGAGGATAGAATGTGGGTTGATGGTTGAATGATTCTCTATGGTTGAGAAGGAACAAGATTTGTAGAGTCTATATTTACTCTAGTACTATTAATTTATTTTTGAATTCTTAGAGTTCATAGCCAGGTATGTTAGAGTTAATCACTATAGCGAAACTTCATTGTACTGTCATGATGATTTGGCTATCATGATTTTATATCACTTTTTCTGCTCATTGTTTTTTGGGTTGTGTTATCTTCTTTCCATGACTATTAGGTGGGCAAACCTACCTATGGTTTTGTGCATGGATTTCGCACATGGTTTTGGGCATGATGGTTTTCTGTCCATGGAATTTTGTAGATTCGGTCAAGGGAGCTACGATTATGTTCTAATCTAGGGTTAATGGATTGGGGTTTATGGATGCTTCGACATGTATATATATGTATTATAACATTGAAAGGAACATAATGAAAAATTAATTTGGTGTCTTGGTTTTCAGATCCAGGTGAAAGTAACAATGTATATATTTTTTATCTTTTATGCTCTCTCCATTATTTATTTTCTATTTATATGAAGGTAATTTTTGTACAAGGTTAAAACCTACATTTGGTATTAGAGTTGTTTTGGCTTCAAGGGGACACCTTTGCTACTGAGGGGTTTTTTCTCGGACCTGTGGTAGACCCTATTCAGTGGGAGATCTGCGGGATCTATTCTTGTGGTGAAAGAATATGGTGAGTAGTGGAAAGATAGATATCGAGAAATTTAATGGTCAGAGTTTTGAGTTGTGGAAACGCAATATGGCAGATTTGCTGGTGGATAAATATCACTGGATCACGGTAGATCTAGCTACTAAAACAACGACAATGTCAACTGAAGACTGGGGGAAGTTGGATAGGAAAAAAAAGAGCACAATACGATTGTGTGTCTTAGATTCAGTATTGTTGAATGTATCAGGGGATGGTTTAGTGAAGGCTTTGTGGGACAAGTTAGGGACTTTGTACCAATCTAAGTATCTAGCGAATAAACTATTCCTATAGATAAATATGTCTAACCTGAGGATGAAATATGGAGACTCGATGATAGAGAATTTGAACGCATTTAATACTATGGTAAGCCAATTATTATCTATTTAAATTAAAATTTTAGATGAAGATAAGTGCATTAGTTTGTTGTGTTCTCTACTAGATTCGTGGGATAGTCTCATTGTTGCGATAGGTAGCAATGCAACTGCGTTGCAGTTTGATGAAATAGTCTCATCCTTGCTATCGAAGGAGATGAGGTGGAAAAATATGGAGGTCTAGAATGGTGATGCCTTGTCTGTACAAGGATGGTCCTAGAATAGAAACAAAAATAAGTCCTCTAGTGGGAGATTTGAATCTCCAGGAAAACCTGTAAAGGTGTGTTGGAAATGCGGAAAGGAAGGGAACTTCAAAAGGGTCTGTAAATCTAAATCTCCTGAGAAAGGAAAGGGATATGATGATGCTCCTTCCATAGAGGTGAAAACCACCTCAGATGAAGGTGGGGATGTGTACTTGGCTTCTTCTTCAAGTACACATGTAGATCATGAGGCATGGCTGATTGACTCAGGTGCATCCTTTCACTTCAATCCTCATCGAGATTGGTTCTACGAGTATGATAAATATGATGGTGGTGATGTCTTCCTAAGGGCTGACAGGAAGGCTAGAATATTTGGTCATGGAAAATTCAAGTTGAAGTTGAAAGGAGGAAGGAATAGAACACTTACCGTGTTTAGAATATTCCTGTGTTGGCTAGAAATCTGATTTTTGTAAGTAAGTTGGATAATGTAGGTGTAAAAACAATGTTCGATAAAGGTACCTACAAGATGGTTCGGGAAGCACTGGTATTGACGTGGGGAGTTTAGATTGGAACTCTGTACGAGATTCAAGATAACATTTTTATTTATGGGTACAATAGTTATGTGTTTCCTAAAAGTGGAGAAGAAAATCTAGTGGTCTCTAGAGAAAAGATCATGCCATGGCATGAAAGGCTTGGGTATATTGGAGAGCAGGTCCTTCGGATACTTCATGGTAAATGTATAATAAGAGGTATGTCTAATTGCTCTCTGGTTTTTTATTTTTGTGAAAATTGTGTATATGGGAAGCAGAATCGAATGAGTTTCCCCTTTGGTGGTAGGAGGGTGAAACACATATTAGAAATTGTGTACAGAGATGTCTTTGGACCTATGTCGGTTCCATCACTAGGAAAGTCTTTGTACTATGTATCATTTATAGATGAATTCACAAGGAATACATGGATATATTTCCTAAGGAAGAAATCTATAAGTGTTTGACACGTGTAAACAATTTAAGGCTCTGGTCGAAAACCAAACAAGGAAGAAGATAAAGGAACTGAGGAAAGATAGCAATGGAGAGTTTTGTAAGAAGGAATTTGAAGAGTTTTGTAAGAAGTGTGGTATACCACGATAGAAGACTACTCCATACACACCTGAGAAAAATGGAGTTGCAAAAAGAATGAGCAAGACGTTGATGAAAAGGGAAAGAAGCATACTTACTGGTGTAGGGTTAGGACATGAATCCTCGGTAGAGGCAGTGGAGACTGCATGTTACCTGGTCAATATATCACCTTCATCAGCATTGGAGGATAAGACTCCATAAGAGGTATGGACTGGTAAGAATACTTCTCTTCCACATATGAAGGTATTTGGATGTGATGCATATGTACATGTTGCAAAGGAGAAAAAAAAAGCTGGATAGTAAATTTGAAAAGTGCATCTTTATTGGGTATAAGGAAGATTGTGTACAACCAAGATGTGGTGTGTAGAGAGGTGAAAGATATTACTAAAGATAAATTCCTACCAAAGGAACCTACGAAGATATATTTTGAGCTAAAGGAGGAAGAATCAAACTCTACAGCAGAAGAGGAATCAGAAGATGAAGAGCCACGAACTCTGGTTGTGAGAAGATCAGTTCAAAAAAGAAGGAATCCAAAAAGGTATAGTCCATCTATTCAATTTTTTCTTTATCTATTATTGATGATGATCCTAGAACTATGAGGGAAGCAGTAGATTCATAGGATCGAAAACTCTGGAAAGAGGCCATGGTTGATGAAATGGAATCTTTGAACAAAATTGAGGCTTGGGATCTGGTGGAGTTGTCGCCTGGAAGGAAAGCCATTGGCAAGAAATGGGTGTTTAAGAATAAGACAAAATGGAGAAATACAAATCTCGATTGGTAGAAAAAGGTTATTCTGAGGTGTCGAGAATTGATTTTGGTAATATTTTTTCTTCTATTGCCATGGTAGATTCTATTGGATTAATTTTATCTGTTGTTGCTGCTTTTGATTTTGAGGTAGAATAGATGGATGTGAAGATAGAATTTCTTCATGGGGATCTGGAAGAAGAGATATACATGAAGCAACCTGAAGGCTTTACGGTGAAGGGTAGAAAAGAATTGGTTTGCAAGTTAAAAATGTCTTTGTATGGGTTAAAAAAGTCACCAAGGATGTGGTATAAAAAATTTGATACATTTATATAGGGACTTGGATTCACTAGAAGAAAAGAAGATCACTCTGTGTATTTTAAGTTAATTGGTGACCATGTTATTTATCTAGTCTTGTATGTGGATGATATGTTTTTGGTTGGAAATGACAAAGAAATTATCCAGAATTTGAAGACCCAATTGTCCTCCAAATTCAACATGAAAGATCTTCGTGTTGCATACTATATTTTGGGCATGGAAATTAAACGAGATCAAGAAAAGAGGAAGCTCTGGTTAAACCAGAGGAAGTATGTTGAGACAATATTCCAGAGGTTTAATATGCAGGATAGTAAACTAGTGAAGTTTCCTATTCCTGTAGGTATAAAGTTATCTTCTTAATAGTGTCCCAAGACACAAGAAGGGGAAGAGGACATATCTCATGTTCCATATGAAAGTGTAGTTAGTAGGATGATGTATGCAATGGTCAGTGCTAGACTAGACATTGCACATGCAGTGGGAGTATTGATCAGGTTTATGTCAAAACCAGGGGAGGAGCACTGGACAACAGTGAAGTGGGTTTTCAGGTATTTGTGTGGCACTAGTGATTATGGTTGGTGCTGCCAAGGAATACCGTGATTGGATAGATTTTTGGACATCTGTGGCTTTACTGATGGAGACTGGGTTGGAGATTTGGATTAGAGAAGATCTACAATTGGGTATGTCTTTAACCTATTTTGAGGTGGAGTTAGTTGGATGAGTAAGAGAGAGACTTTAGTCGCACTTTCAACTACAGAAGTAGAATACATGGTAGCCACTCATGCAAGTAAGGAAGAAGTTTGGTTGTAGATATTTTGTTCAACTATGGGGTTAGTAAAATGAGCTATAAGGATAGACTCTAATAGCCAAAGTGCACGTTCCTTCAAAAAGAACCCTGCTTATCATTCAAAGACAAAGCACACTGATTTTTAGTATCACTTTGTTAGGGATATGGTTGAGGAAAAAATGGTGTTGCTGGTAAAGGTGGACACTTTGAAGAATGTTGCAGATGCATTCACAAATTTTGAGAGCACTGAGAAGTTCTCTTGGTGTAGAGAAAAAATGAGCGTTGTAGGGCTGGATCAATGACTAACCTCTCATGTGGCCCTCTGTGGAAAGAAAATGGAAAGTGGGAGGATGTTGGGTTGTGTTATATTATTTCCATGAATACCCCATGCACAGGGAGTGGGGTCACAGGAGGGGTGATAGACTCCCATCTACATTGTGTCGGGTGTTGCCGAGGGGTCATAGGGGGGTGGATGCCCCCCCTAGCGAGGGGCATGCAAAGGGGTAGTAGCCCCCCTACACGGGGTCCAGGAGAGCACCCTGGGAAATTTTTTTTTTGGACTCTATATTAGGTGGGAGGACCTACCTATGGTTTTGTGCATGGATTTCACACATGGTTTTGGGCATGATGGTTTTCTGTCCATGGTATTTTGTAGCTCCAGTCAAGGGAACTACGATTATGTTCTAATCAAGGGTTAATGGATTGGGATTTATGGATGCTTTGAAATATACATATATGTATTGTAACATTGAAAGGAACATAATGAAAAATCAATCTGGTAGTCCCAGTTTTGGGATCCAAGGGAAAATCTCTGTGTATATATGTTTTATGTTTTATTCTCTCGCTATTGTTTATTTTCTATTTTTAGAATTCATATGCACGTAAGTTATCTATAGGGTTAAAACCTACATTTTTATCGATGGCTTTGCTTTGAAATAATGGTGAGCTCATGGGTTTGTTAAATTTAACTAACCCATAACACCCTTTCCTTTTTAATGCTAATACAAATTAGTGGAGGGATGGACCACCTCTTTTATTTTAGATCAATGTCAAAATGTTTTATTTATGTGTATTATCTTCCTAGTTGATAAATGGTGTTTATGATAATTTCGAATTCCTATAACTACGTTTAATTATTTGAATATTCATGATGTCTATGGTGCCCAAGAGCTATGTATTCTTACTAGTTTGTTAACATGTCGAATAATTCTTAAAATAATTAAGGCAATCGAATGGTTAGGATGTAGTTGGGAATAATAGATAGCACCATCGACCTGTAGTAAGGAATAGACTCATTTAAGTGTTGGTATAAATTCTAATGGCCAAAATTGTGAACCATTGGGATTTTTAGTGCCCTATCAATCCTCATTTGTGTGTTGTCTAGTATTTTAGGGGCCTAACACTTTGTGTAGTGTGTGGAAATAGGTAGGTAGTGAAATATGTGTTATTTAGAAGTTGTGTGTCATGAGTCCTAAGATAGTTGTGTTAGACTATAGAAACCTGGTTCCAGTAGTCACCCATTAGCATCTTGGGTGATACTTCACTCACTTTGTGGGTGTTGTCCAAAGGGTTGATTCTAAGCAGATAATTGTTGGCCATTGTGTATATAATCCCAGGTCTATGAGAATCTCGTGCACCAACAATGCGATTTTTAGAGAACTATTTTTCTTTAAGGAGTATCTATTTTCCTTCATAATTGATGCCTTTGATATTTCAAAATAGTACTTTAATGTTGTGGGAATAGTAGTTGATGGAAAGAACTTTGTAATTGCTTTTATCAACACCTAGTTGACTAGCATATCTCTGTGTACTTCCATGATTTGTCATTTTATTTTCCTACCATTTTTCATTTCTTCCTTGTATGGTTTTGTTTCTTCTTTAATAGATTGGGATTGGAATCCTAATGTTGCAACATTAGGTTTTTTAGAAGATGGTTTTGCGGTATATTATTAGAACTTCAAATCTTCTCAACCTAGGATATTGACCTAATTCTTAAGGAGAGTGTTCGGGTCCTTGTCTTTCCAAGATTTGAAATTTTAGAGGAAGTGAAGAGTATACAACTCCATGTCCTCTATCATATCCTAAGAATGGTTTAGGCGATTCTCCCAAATGAGAAAGTGTATGGGAGGAAGTGTCAAAGAGAAAGGAGGCGATTTAGACAATGTATGTGGAGCTAGATTGGAGTTCAACAATTTGATTTCGGTGCATGACATGGCCACAAGATGTGTTAGATTTTCCATTGAGGAGGGGTGTTCAAAAATATTGTTAGTAGGTGGTTGTTTCCCATCATGATTGGGCTGAAGGGGGTGGTGGAAGCTCTCAATCCCTCTCATTTTCCACCAACTTTAGTGAATTTCTCTTCATCTAAGGTGGTTCTAGGATTAGGTTGAACATATCTGGAAATAAATGGGAAATTTCTATAAATATTGCCATAGTCATGTCATCTCTAGCATCGAAAGGGGTTATGCTCATAACCCAAAGTTTGTTTCCAGAGTTCATCCTGATAATAAATATCAATGGATTGTAGGAATAGGTATGATGTATTCATATAAACATAGATGAAAGCATATGAGATATACATATCTTTCCTTGTAGCTTCAAAGTATTTTATGAAATATTTAAGAGAGCTATCAATGTTAGCGAAGGGTTCCTCATCCGAGAATTCCCATGGAAATGAGCGCATTTTGATCCAGACCAAAGTTGTGGCGAAATCTTCTTTAGTAGATACACATATCTCTTTCCATAAGTAAAGATAAATTCCAATAGATTTGAACAAACATGGGTCATTTTCAAAACCTCATGTTTTGTATTGAATGCTTGCAAACATTATAGTAAAAAAAACCTTCAGACTGAGTTCCATTCTAGTTTTCCCCTTACGTTTCCACTTCAACTAGATATAATCATAAACTTCTTTTACTAAGGGCTAAATTCCCCAAAAAAATCCAATGACGGTGTGATGTTTCATATATTTAATATATTCACCAATACAACTAGGTTGTACTTTAAAATTTTTGATCTCTTGGTACTTTGGGGTGAGAGATACCTAGTTTACATTTCCCTAGTCAAGAGTTGGGAAGCAAACCATTTTGATGTACACTATTACGGTTTTTATAAAAAAAAAATTAAGGATTTGAGGAAGAACATTGTCCAATATGATTATTGGCTACTGCAATTCAACTGTATTGAGCTTCACTCCCTCTATTGACGCTAGCCATGGGAAGAGTAGTTGAGAGCCACTCGGACTCAATAGTTATGGTTTTAGTGGTATCACAAATTTTGTAGAAGAATCACATTACATTAATTATTATTATTATTATTATTATATTATAATTAAAGTAATATATGAGTCAAACATATTATATATATATATATATATATAATATTTGAAAAAGACACATGTAACAAATTTCTTCATTATGGAGATTCACCTCCACTTTACCATGAAAATTCTTTATAGGTAAATAGGTTATCACTACACATACCCAATAGGACACATGTTGATATGGCATTTTCTTTAATTAATTAAAAAAATAATAAACTAACTTAGAGATAAATCTTAACCCTTCATTTATGACTACTATTAAGAATATTTTGGCATATTATGTCAATGTTAAATCTCTACCATCCAACTAATAATTATTAATAATTAAATAGACACACGTATCAACCTAATAACCATCTGTACATATATATATGACATCTTAAAAAATAGACTAACTTAAATCTATATAAAATTTGAGTCTATACAAAACTAAGATGATTCAAATTTTTGAAAATTCTAACCCGTAATCATTAATATAATAGAATTAATAATGATATGAATCATATAATTAAATTGAATCAAAAGTAAATCTAAGATATAAAAATATAAATTTATCTACTAATCAATTTCCATATCTTATACATACTATATAAAAAAAAAAATTTATATCTCATTATTTATTTTATTTTAATTTAATTTAATACTTAAAAAATATCCTATTCACAACTATTCATCTTATGCACAAATTTCCATTTTATATTATTAATAAAACTTATGTATATACTTCGAGTACCACTATCTCATAATCTTAATAAATCATTTTTTATTAGTTAAATATTATTTAACATGTCAATAATACTTTAAAGGTTTTGGATGGTTTATTGTTCTTAATTTATTTTACTAATTTATTTTTATGTATTTATTTATATTATATAATAATTAATAATATAATAAATATAAATTTAAATTTTTTATTATTATTTTTAGGTTACGATTAAGTCTATGAAATATATATATTCTATCTTTTCGTTTCTTAAAAGAAACATATATTTTAATCATTTATGGACTCAAATTGTATGATAAAAAACTCCCATTTATTCATTTATAATTTTATTATTTTTATTATTTATTTTTAGTTCATGATATATGTTTAGAATATAAACCTTATTCATGAATGATCTTAACTCAAGAGAAACTTTAAACTGTTAGATTTCACATAATTTTTTTTATTTTTCTTTTTCCTCGTCTTCATTTATCATGTATGTTTAGAATATAAACATTATTCCTGAGCTAATGTTAACTAAAGTGCAACTTTTAACTATTAAATTTTAAAATTTTGTTGTATGTATTATTTGACGAAAACATTTGGTCCACCAATTTGTTCCACCAGTTTGTTGTTTTATATCATTTTAAAAGTGTCTTAATTATATCTATGTTGTAAGCGTCTTATTTATGGATTTATAGCTTCCAATAAAATATAGACGACATCGTTAACATATTTTGAATTTCAGAGCGATGGGAAATGTTTCATGGATTAGTGCTTATATAATCTTCAGATTTCAATTAATATTTTATAAGTAATCTAATAATAGTAATTAAAGTAAAATATTCGTAGTTAGTGGAGAATATATCTCTACGTAATTAGATCTAATAAATTGTTACAAACTAGAAACATAATTATTCTCAAGTTATGGAGTACATACATGAGAAGTATGAGTTATATTTTTTAAGACTCCCTCTTAATGATTATTTATTTAATTTTAGTAAACAAATTTTATTTATGGTCCAATTTGATGGTTACAAATATTATCAAAATTTTGACATCCATATAAAGAAATAACCATTTTCTAGAATGCATGGGTATCTCATCGCTACAATAACCAATCTACTAGGATCTCCTTCATGTACATGGTTGATTCGATCATCATATCATCATACCTATATATGTGCCTTTAACTACCCTTACATAACCATCATCATCATCTTAGGTTTTGTTGGCTCACCTATAACCATGATATGGGTTTTGTTAGTTTTCCCTTAGCCATGCTCTCTATGCTACTACATCACACTCTGAGGTATCAACAACACTATAGAAGAATGCATATCCATATGTTCCCTCTCTCTCAAAAACGTCATAACATCCTCATGTGATTTCTACTTACTAGAAACTTACACTTACGAAGTGGTTTTTAAATTATCATGAGATACAAAAGGGTACACATGCTTCTTCAAGATTACATCAGTTTACTTAGGAACATTTAATGAAAACCTCTACTCATGGAGATGTTAGGTACATCAATCATTTTATGGACCAATACATAAAACCAATACATTATATATAAACTTGTTATAACTAAAAGGTCCGATTCATACTACAATATGACCATGAGTATTATATTATTCAAAACATGACATAATCTTTTCTGCCATCATTTAATTTTTGCTACTATTACAACCATTACTCTATGCTCGAGAGTGCTTCCAAACACACTATCTCTATTTTCTATTGTTTCTGCAACACAATCACATGAGTACCAATCTCTCCATTATATCAAGGACCTCTTTACCCCCCCGATTCAAACTCATCAATCCAATATAAAAAATTAATCCTGTAATGAACCCTTAGTTTTCTCAAGGAAGAACAATACAACTCACTTCCACATCAAAAACTTTCCATGATCTTAAATTATCCAAAAAAATATTGTTTTATACGAATTGGAAGAAAAGAATACTATTAATACGTCAAATTGATTGATTACCTATTGTCCTCTACATTCCAACATCAAATAACCATGAATATTGATTCTCTAACCATTCTATGGAGTTACTTCCATCTATAGAGCTACATGGACATCATTTACTAGACTAGCTAGTTATCTAGGAAAGTAGTCTAGATATGGGACATATTCATCTCAACCTTGCATTATTTGCACCTACCAATTAAACCTTATAGGGCACCACAAGGAAAAAAAGTTCATGGGGAAACAAACTCATATCTAGGACACCCTTCTAGCCACAAAACTTACTTTGTAGACTAAGGAATCATGTTTACATAAAAAAAAATGTTGCATCACTACAAAATAACAACAAGAGATACACAACACACAAAAGGAAAACCATACTCCTCCTCTATAGTCATTTACATATTTAACATACTTAATTAGATCTTTCACATCTTTTTTTAGCCTTTGCCTTGTATCATAATGTTTCACCTGTCATTTGTTAGAGTATCAAATTAAAAAAATAATAAAAATCTACATTTTTATTGAGGTAGCTACTCTCAATACTTTTATAGCCATAATATACGTTCACCAAAAAGCCTAAAAATATCCATATAAAGAAATAGATGTAAAAAGTCACCTTATTTTTATAATATAACTTACCAACGTCCCATGTTCTTTTTTTAACTCATGTTGGTCCATCCAATCAATATAATTTTCCTTATAATTTACACAAATTCTAATCTATTATCCTCATGATAATCATTGTATCAACAATACTTTTTGATGCAGATTACTCTATGATCCTCACCATTATCATTATATCAACAATACCTTGAATGTAGATGAAGGCCCACACCTATCATCGTTAGGAAATTTCTAACCTAGTTAGTCCATAGCCTTATGTAGCATATACTTATGGTTCCATAAGAAAAATATATTAACACCATGATGCACATGTCTTCATATAATAATAAGAAGAAGAAGATGAAAATACATGAAATGAGGGCATCAAGGTCCATTGGATCTACTTATGGATTGGTGGTATCCTCCTGTTATAATTTTAGCATTCGACGAACCCACTTCTCTATATTGTGAGTGTAGTTAACTAGCTCCTATAGCTTGACCCTTAGGTTGATCTCAATATTTTTATTTCTATATACCTTCTTCCATTAATGATATTCCTTCCAACAACTATAGCAATGCCACCTTGAATGATGCCAGGTTCTAAAGTTTGTGGGTTAGTTACACCTATTAATTTGTGTTTGTAATGGATGACTCCTTCACTTTCCCATACCATTGCAAGCATAGGACCAAAACTTAGGGATTCACAAAGGCAATTGAAAAATGGTTCTTTCTTTCAAATCATAATATTGTTTCTTAGAAAATTATTTTGATGGAACAATGAAATTGGTCACAACAAGTTTGTAACCCTTCTACTGAAAACAAGAACAAAAATCAGAAAATTAGTTCTCTTTGCACATGACCATGTTTAATGGAAATACAATTTCATTCAAGATTTTTAGCATCTATGTGTGGACCTTGAAGCATGTACAAAATTGTTTTGAATACCAATTCTATGATAATCCATTATTTACTAAGCGTTTTGACAATCCTTGTCAAAAAACATACTAACAAGTGATGAGACCTTGATTCTACATGAAGAGCCTACCTCATTTTGAATGATAAATGAAAAAATAGAAATAGGAATGACCCTTTATTATGTATAACCAAACTAAAGTAAAACCACCAACTCTATCGACCCTAAATGGAAACCAACAAGGCCATTTCCAAGGCAGTACTTTACCTTATAATTTTGTCCTTCCATTATTGATTTAATTTAATCAAATTAAACATGTGAAAGAGTTGAGCATAGAAATAATCAGAATAACTAGATGAATAAAAAAAACATATAGAGTGTTGCACCCCTCAGCTCAACTTGATTGCAACTCTCTCTCCATCTATTTTATCTCTACTAAGGCCACATGCTCTACTGTAAGACACAACTAGGGTTGATTCTTCCAATATTCATCAAATGCTTCGATAAATATGTTCACGTAATTTTGGAGATTTTTGGCACTATTTTCGTATTTCCAAATTCTACCCCCCTTCTCATTATTATAAGATTCCTACTCCATTCTAGAAACCTCATGTTTTAGATCATGTAGTCTATGAGCAACTTCAACGACATATCAATCCTCTATGAAATTCTTCAAATCTTGACGATGTTGTATAGAATTCTCGAGTAGCGAATGAAATCAACACTTAAATGGTGGACAAATGAACACACACAACCAATTACTTTACTCTTCTTGATCACAGTCTGTCACATGAGGAGTAGGCCAGTAAAACACTAATACAAAAGTAATATTTTATAAGCACACAATGTTAATCAAATAATGTTACGATATAATTATGTAAATGATTTTCATGATAGGGAAACTATATTGATTGTATAATCAACTAGCTAAGAAAATATATGATCCTAAAACCAATATAAGAATCTAGTTAATGGAGAATATCTCTTAATCCAACTAGATCTAACAACTTCTTACAAACTAGGAAAACGCACATGACAAGCAGGATTTATATTCCTTGATAATCCCTAAGGAAATGGATAATGGAGGTGAAGATAAAGATTCAAAATCAACATCTCCGAGGAACATAAAACCTATTCACAACTCCATGGTGGTGAACATCAGGTTTGGTAGGTTATATTCCAAGAAACCATCCAAAAAGTCTTATGGGCATCATTTTTGGTGAGTTAAAGAATGTTGTGATAGATTATTTAAGGGAGCCTAGGAAGGCTCCCATGTGATTATAAAAGACATGCTTTTAAAGTTTTTGATAAAATGCTTTTACTTAAATATCTAAAAAATATTTGAAAGGAAAGTGTTTGATGAATTTTATATTTACATTAATAGTCAAATATTTTATCAAATTACATTTCTATAAAAAATTGGAAGAAAAATATATGATGTTTGATTATAACTTATGAAAATATTCAACTATCTATTGGCTACTGCAGTTTTAGGGATAAGTGGTGGGTTTAAGGCCATCTTTGGCATCCAAATTTGCATCACTTATGGATTTGAATAAACATCTCTATAAATAAAAATGCTTCAATTTTTGTTCCTATTCATTGTGCTTAGATAGTGGAGCATGATTAAGAGTTCCATTGGTAGTGATCATAAAATGAAAGGTAAACCCTTTATATTCACTATATGGAAAATATTTGATGGATAGATATTTTATGATTATTGAATGCCTACCTAGAAATTGTTTCATTGTATTTCTTGGAGAAAGAAATATGAGGCTATTTATGCTCCAAGGATTTTAATTTTCTAGCTTGTGTAAGTGTTTTAGCACAATCCCTAGCTGCAAGGAGGAAGTATATTTTTTATGAGACTTTAGTTCCCAAAGATTGATCCTATAATAATGTCAATTACTTGAAATCAAGCTTGGGTGTATCTATGGAATTTTCCATTACATTCTTATTGTTTTATTAGTTTTTACGAAAATTGTATATCTCTTAGCACTTACATAAAAATATAACTTGAGAGAGCTATAGTTGATTTGTGTACATGCGCATGTATCTATGCTGACGTGCACCTTAATAAGGGTGTTCTAAATAAAATAGTTTTCACATGAAAGAAGTTGAACACAACATTGTAGTGCAAGATAGGTTGTCTTCTAGGAAATTTACAACTTGTCCCCGTGCTTAAGATCATCATTTTATGAAGAAAGGAGCCAAATAAAAACTAAATAAAGATAATTCTCTAGAGGAACCAAATTCAAATGCCAAGCTTAATCAAATTAAGGTAAGCCATGATTTTTTAGTGCCAATTTTGAAATCCATTCCACTTTTAGTAGTAAAGTAGATCAAATGGATACTAAAATTTCCCAATTCACTATATGTAAAGGATTTGAATTAGCCTCCTACATCACCATTGCTTCATTGGACTCATTTGAATTTGATAAAATTGTGATATCTCTTTATCCACTAGGAGGTTTTTAATTGTTTGATTCTATGACAACTTTGATTTTGGGCAATTGTTTAAAATTGATCCATATTTCTTTGAAATTGAACAATTTTTTATAGCTCCTTGATTTCATAAATTAGACTCTTACACTATGTTCACTAGTTTGTCACTTTTGTTTCATCTATACCCAATTTACCAATATTATTTTTGGGGTATTTATTAATTTGTGAGGATATTGAAAATAATTTCGGTCCTTACATAAAATTATATCTCGAGAGAATTGGTGTAGGTTTATACAATCATTCAAACATTTGTGTTGAGATCGACCTTACGATGGGTATCTTCAATAAAATGATTGTCCCATGAAAGAAATTTAAACACATAAATTTCAACATTTTGGTGAAAGACATGTCATCTTTAAGGAAATATACAAGTCGATTTTCCTCATGCTAGAACTTATCCTTCTAGGGAAAGGGAGCCAAATCAAAACTATAGAATTTTTAGGAGAGCCCAAGTTCCAATATGGAACTTGATTGAAATTAAGTAAATCAGTATTTGTGAGTGCCAATTGTGGAATCGACTCCTTTTTATCTATCTATAAGTTTTTGTAAATGAAATATTTACTAAACTTATGCCTTAGAAGAGGTTGTGGGTACTATTTGACACCTAATTCTCTAAGTGTTGGTGTGGAAGCTGAATAGTCTAAGGAAGTCCAAAAGACCTTGGAATATGAAACCAAAGGTCATGGGAATGTACTATAATTGTATTATGTATATCATTGTCAATAATAAAGAGACACTCATGTTTACCATTTACACTTTATGTTTGCATGTATGTGCTTAACATGGTATCAGAGTAGGCTTACTCCTGCCCTGCTCCAATATGACCCACTTGTTTTGTGGCATCTTTGTGCATGTTAGTTTTGCATTTAATGAATATGTTTTCAGCTAAATTCTAGCTACCATCTTTGCCAAGTTTTGTCGGAGCTCTAAGAAACGTTCCCTGCACAATTACACTGTCTTGCAGAAACACGTCTGTCTGTGGGAAATCACAAATACTATTTTTTGGTCTGCACTATACCCAACTAGAGAATTCTTGTAACACATGAATCCTTAACATTGTAGCCAAGCACGCACACCCTCACCTTTGTGAAAAATCTTTGTATGTTGAACATTAAGTTTTGACTGATGATGAGGAGGACAGAGACATGTTCAATGTCTTTTGTGCCGATAGCACCTGTAGGATTGAGTGCATTTGTTTGTAGAGTCTTATGAGAAATGACATCACCACCACATGAAGCTCCATTTCTTTTAGATATATCATTGTGGCACCAGTTCAAATTGGTTGTACTCATGGCATGGGTATGAGGAACTATGATAAGGACTTGAATTCCATAGATTAATTGACTTGTTCTTCCAGTGGTCAATTGCAATGAAATAAAAACTACAATGAATCCATTGGCATCCCGTACGTTACCTGAACATTGGATTATGCACACATTCGTGGAGCCCCATGGTTTATTCTTTGTGCGTTCATTATTAGTCTCCATGACTCCGGTGCGTTTTTGAAGGTGGATTGGCTCAGAGGGAAGTGTTAGCTTCTAAAATATAATCCTAGAGAGTGTTCTTCACACACAGTGCTTGGCCTCCAGGTCTCCATACCATTGTGCTCATCCTCCAACAGGACTCCATGCCTCTGCGTTAAATATGATGAAGAATGTGCACTGGTGACCACTCTTCCTGCGAACATTTCAACTTCTGTAGGCCCTTCGGTTATCCGTGGTTCGAGTCCTGTATAGAAACATGACAAGCGATGAAGCGGAAGTGTGGTAATACCTATGGTGTGAATATAATTTAGAGACATACTAATCTTGGCGGAAGTGCTAGTTTTGGCAGAATGAGGAAACCCTGACAAGTTTGTTAGAAACCCAGGAGAAGATTTGAATCGTCCAATCGATAGATCCAATAGATCTAATGGTCATCATGTTCCAACGAGCACATACGTTAATTAGAATAGAAGAGCAGTCTTCGTAGGTGTAAGCAGTATCTCACGTGATCTCAAAGTAGTAAATGGTATTTTGCAAATTCACACGATTTATCTGAGGGGTTGAAACATAGCATGGGAAAATCACTTTTCTCATGCGTTGTCGACTAGTTATGCATCGTGCAAGATTTCACGCGAGATTACATGATAGCCATTGGACCAAGCAGGGTTGATTGAGGTGGAGATTGACCAAGCTATTTGGTGAGCAGGTGACAGGATAGTCGTTCGATTAGACGGGTCAGATCTGACGGTGATCATGTCGGAAGATGCATGTGAGTTAATTTAAATTTCTAACGTGATAAGGTTATGAACTGGGGTTTTAATTCCTTTTGGTTCTGTGGAAAATTTGAAGGTTTGCTATATACTAGGTAAATTAAATAGTTCTACTATTTTAGCAGAATAACTAAAATTGGAGGTTGATGACTGATACTCCAAAGTAAACCCAAGAATAAGTTCCACATGACATTAGTGTAATACTCCTGGGGACCATCGGAATCACTGTTGGAACGACAACCCAAAGGGTGATTGAGGTCGGAGAGCATCCTGATGCCGCTGTAGGTTGGTCGCTCACCATAAGTTAGTAAATTAAACTTATTAGCACATAAATATCACCAATCCAAATCATATGAAGCAGGTGTTGATATACTTTGTCTCAGAAAGGATCTCTATTTTGTTGGAATCAGGAGTCTTTGGAAAAGGCTTATCAATTTCTGAAGGTGAAGGGTGGAAAGCAATAGCTCTGTCATAATATAGTCATAATTTCATAAATTTATATTTGTGTAATCTTTTTCATCTTTTTTTAAACTATTAAAATCTTGGAACACAATTTTTAATGTTTTTTTGGTGGAAAAATAAAAATCTAAAACAAATCTTAGTATTAATCTCAAAATAATTTCGAAAATAATCATTTCTTTCGTATAAAAAATATAAATTACAGAGAAAACAATAATAAGGGCGAGCTATTGTGCAATGGTAAGGGTTAGTGTGCAATTCCGAAGTGGTTTTGACCACTTAAATGTCTTTTTCTCACGCCATAGGTCAAGTCTTGAATTTCACAAACAACTTAATAAAAAAAATGATTTACATTAACCTTATAAAAATATACTAAGTAAAATAAATATATATTATCATTAAAAAATAATAAATTGTATATTAATCAAATGATTAACCTAAAATTCAAAAAGTAATACGAATAAATTAATATATATTATATTTTTTTCACTTAAATATTCTTAATTAACGATAATAAACAAATCAATGTGAATTTATATGCTACAAAGATCCGAGTACTTAATTCAGGAAGTCGATGGGATTTTGTAACCTTTCGGGAATGAATACTTTTTAGTTATATTAAATTTAAACCAAATTTATGTAAACTTGTTTTTAGGTGAGAATTTATCTACGATGAAAATAGATGTTTTAACGAACGCAAACCTCAGTCAATGGTTCAGAGTTAACCCTTTTGAATTATTTGCCAACCAGTTAACCTTTTAATATTATTTATCCTAACGAAATTGGTATAAACCTATTTTATACGAACTTGGAACAACTGAGTTTATAAATTGGAATATGTCCGTTTCAGTGAAATTTAATGTGGAGATTCTCGAATGAAAATGAATGTTGTTTTAACACATGCAAGCGCTATGTCAACGGTTCATAATTTATAGTTTCTTCCCTTCGAATTTATAGTTTTACTTTCTGATTTGGTTGGAGTAATCATTTGTTAAAGTCTGACAACAAATTACGTCGGTTGGGTATAATGTAGTTCAAAGGATGAGCTCATATACTTGCAGAGTAAGAAAGGCAAACGGACAAGAAACAAACAAATTCATTTATACACATATATTATTTTCAGGTCGATTAGGTAACACCGTATGAAATTAGAAGACATCCCAGCAGAAAAGTCGTTGTAATTAGGAAGGGTTTTCCGTAAAATAATTGGAAGTATCGTAGTCAGAATTTTGTTTGAAACGATTATTCCTTTCTGGGTTTCTTAAAACCTTCCTCGGTATGTCATTTGGGTTGTCCTTATGGTGGAAAGAATTATGACAGGCCTCCCTCGAAGATTCGATCTTACCAACCATATAATCAAACTCCAACCATTATACGCAACATATGACAATATATTAGGGCGGCGCCTCTGTAACGGCGCTTATATATATGTCCAAAAATTGGGCAGGCAAACGAGAAGAAAATTGTAATTATTCAGTTGCTAAGTAGAGAGGTAGTTAAGAAACTAATCATGGGACGATCACCTTGTTGTGGTGATCATGAAGGAATTAAGAGAGGACCCTGGACGGCTGAAGAGGACCAGAAGCTCATCGACCATGTTCAACGCCACGGCCTCGGCAATTGGCCCGCCCTTCCCAAACTTGCAGGTATCTTATTATTTCTATTCATTCATTTTTTAAGTTTAATGGGATTATATCTTTATTATATTCCATATTTATCTAGATAAAAACGGAGAATTGAACTAATAAATAAATGACTTAAATTAAAAAGTGACTTCACAAAATACCAGATTTATCCAAAACACAGTGTAATATTTATATTCAATTTTAAAATACACTCAATTCTTTACCAAAGTTCTGACAGGATTTTTGATTTTGCCACTGAAATGATAAGGTAGGGTTTTAATTCGAAGGAATTTCTCGTTTATTGTTAGAAAATGTAAAATTAAACTAATATAAAAGCGATAAAAGGGATATTGAGGTTATAGTGCTTCTGATTTGTGGAATTAATCTGTGGTTTAAGAAACCACTACATATAATCATTTAAATGGTAAATTACAGGCACTATGTTTCAACTGTAATGTTTTTTTGTGAAGTCTTTATATTTTAGTGTCTTTGAAATTTTTAATTGCCTTATGAAAATACACTTTCAAAATGTATTTATTGATTTGAAAAGGGATTTGACATATTTTTATTGACCATAGTATATATGAAAGTAAAATTTTAATGAATAATATAAATAATTTTAAAAATATATAGTAGATATTAGTAATTTATAAATTTTAGATTATTTTCAAATTTTAATAATATAAGTTTAAAAATATATTTAAGGTCCAGCATATCTCCTGGATTTTGTTCTATTAAAACGAAGAAAATAAAATAAAAAATAAGCTACCTTTTGAGTTAATAGGGGCGAACTCAAGAGATGTTCTTTTGGTCTGGGGTGCAGGACTATCCAGATGTGGAAAGAGCTGTAGGCTGAGATGGTCGAACTATTTGCGACCTGACATCAAGCGTGGAGCCTTCTCCATGCATGAAGATCTCACCATCATTCGTCTCCATGCTGTCCTTGGAAACAAGTAATGCCTTAACTTCTACCTCCTAGCCTATTATATGATTCTACTGTTTTACATTTTCCATGCATAGGTTTAGAAGGATTCATTTACAATATTGCAAATGCTTTTCTTCTCCTACAAAAATATTCAAGTCCTCTAATTTGCTTTCTGAATTTTAGGTGGTCTGCTATAGCATCACATCTTCCTGGAAGAACGGATAATGAAATAAAGAATCACTGGAACACTAAACTGAGAAAAAGACTGCTTTTGATGGGAATCGATCCAGTTACCCACCGTTCATTGCCTACGCCAGATATGCTATCATCTTTCATGGCGTCGTCTTCGACTGCCATAGCTGCTCGATTGAACAGTGCATTGGTCGAAGCTCAATTAGGACGACTTGCCAGAGACTATATGAATATTACTCATCATGTTCATGCTGGCAGTGCTGATCACTACTCGTGGCAGCTATCCCAAATTCTGAAGTTATTGGGCACACATAACAACCAGGTGTGGGCACATCCAGCGGGATCATTGCTTTCGACTTCAACTGATCAATTCCTCCAACCCGATGCATTAAGATCGCTTCATATCTTGCTGAACCAGATTAATGAGGGATTCGTTTCAGGGCCGAGGGATGATTCTACCGAGTATATTGATACGTCTTCAGAAGGGTCTTTAAAATTTTTCGGCCTAGAAAAGAAATCAGAAGGAATAAACCTACCCATCAGTACTGATCACGGAAATCATTTCAACACCACAGCATCCTTGACAGAGGAGCGGCCCTCAGCTTTTGAGACAGAAATTATTGATTGGAATTCAATGCCCATTCTCATGTCATCCAGCAATCCTGATAAGAATGATCATCTGTACAATTCTGGCGATAAGAAATCTCCATCTACTACATCTACAAATTCTTATAACGGTGGATCGGATATTGGTGAAAATGGCATCCAATATCACGAGGACAACCCGCTCGGATCAGCGATAAGGACTTCAGAAGCCGTGTCGCTGTCAGCAGCAAGGATAGATGTACAGGAAGACGAAACTAACTACTGGGTTAACTTGTTAAATTCAATGGAGGACAGCACTCCGGACCTTAATTGTTTAAGGTTACCACTTCGTAGTCAGTAACAGCATGTGTTGTGGAAATTTCTTTGCATGGTGCTTTTATGTTACAGAGTATGCGACAGTCTGCATGTGGCGTGGCTTATCGTTTCCCATTGATTGAAGGCTCATAATAATTGTTTTTGCTCATTCATTGACGGTGCATTTATTTGTGATTTTTATATGAAGGAGCAACAGGGCATGGAGGTTCTGTACCCTTTGGGTAGTTCTGTTGCGAGAACACTAGCACGTGGGCACATATTCTACAAATAAGCCACCGTTGACCTTTTCCATCCCTGCTATCGATTTTGGGTTCGTTTATTTAGATGCTCAGGACAAGTTGACAAAGAGTGAACACAGGTTGGCCACCTACCTTTGGATCTTATGTGTACATAAAAAAAAATGTATTCAAAGACTGATAGCGAACTATATTCTATTACGTTGGACATTGTAGGAGTAATTGAAATGTACATAAGCAAAACTTGTGCGAGACAATAATGTCGTTCTGTTTACATTGATTTGAAAATATATTATTATTATGTCAGCGAAGGGTGATCCCAACCTAGATTTCATGTATTTTATATTTCGAACGTTGTCTTCCTGTTATCTTTTGGTTTTGGTTTGTTTTTTAATCTTCCAACTGCGTGATTTATATGTAATTCTGTTTTAAATAAGTCAAATTTTAATTTTTATCTAACAATCTACGAGTATCAAAATGAAACGTTAAAATATAAACCAATTATATAATAGTGTTTTAAATTTACTAGTCCGACGTGGTTAGAACTACAGCGATACACAATAATAGATTTAAGGTTATTATTAATCAATTAACTTTACTAAATATTTTATTACATAATTTATATATATAAAATAAAAATAAATTTGTTTAAGTTTTAAATTTCTTTCCATGGAATCTATTAGATACAAGTCTCGAGGTTTATTGTTATCAGACATATAATATAACTTTACACTAAAGAAACAATAATCCAATGAGGCAATTTTTTATTTTATATATTATTTGTATAATATAAATATTATTAGACAATTCAAATACATTTTATGTGACCAAATATCATAGATACATAATATCACAATCATAATAAGCTATAAAATCTAATAGATGAAATTTATTCAATAATAAATTTTATCAAATAAGTTAAATATATTAAAACTTTTACAATTAATTGATTAACCATATATGCAAAACATCAATTCAAATAATACACAATTTATCAAATGAAATAATTTTATTTTCAATGCTTATATATATATATATGTTAAGCACTGTGAAATTAGTGTAGGTATCAATAATCTATAAGACTCTAATATATAACAAATATCTTTTACAAAACAATGCAAGGTCCTTTTCACAAAGACAACACTATTACAATGACATTTATTAAAAGTACTAGGTTTTTTTCTTTCCCTTCTATCTAAGATATCTATTTTTAAAAGAAATGGAATAGTTGCAAAGCAACATATTCTTACAACAATATGAGACCTCCATTAATCTATCTATCTATATATATTTTAAAGTGACAATTTTTGTTTACAAAAGAACTAATTGCTTAAGTACTTGTCTACAACAAGTGTCTTAATTTGAGATGTGTGAAAAATAAAATTTCTCCTACACATACTTTACTCTGCACAATAAAAATATAAATGCTCCCCTTTTCTTGTTATATGCATAGATTCGCCTTCTTTAATGCTTTGTTAACTCCTATAGAATGTAAAAGTGACTTATGTCACTCTGTAAACATGAAAATAAAAATAAATTATATATTTTAAGTAATACTTTTCTTCTGGCCTCTTTTGGTAGTTATCCGTATACAAGCAGTGCAACTGCATTTTATCTTTATTCTAAATCTACATATAAAATATTTTTTAAACTGATTTGTTTTAGAAAAGATCCAATTATGTATATAGCTACCTGAAACAACAAATATATAAAACCCATAATGAATACAGAATAAAAATTGTCCCCATATATCCCTCTTATGTATATCTTTTATTTTGCACGTTAAAAATATAAAATATCACTTTCTCATTATAAGTACAAATTCACCTCTTTTAAAGCTTTTCTTAGCTTTAATTTTGCAATGTAAAAATGGCGTTATGTTATCCATCAACCAACAACATATTTAATTTCATTCAGCATGATGATTCTCCAATAACATATTTAATTTCATTCAGCATGATGATTCTCCAACAACATATTTAATTTCATTCAGCATGATGATTCTCCAATTCTTGTCGTAAGACTTTTTTATCTCCTACTTTTCATGAGAGGGATCTCGCTCCCATAACGAAACATGAATGCTTATCTTTAATGACATACAGTTCTTCATCTGAAATACATGTTTTTAACGAACAAAATTTCCAATTCATTTGTATTATTAAAACATTAAGGTTACCTCTACCTATTCAGTAATACCATGTGTTGTGGAAATTTCTTTGCATGGTGCTATTATGTTCCAGAGTATTCGACACTCTGCATGTGGCGTACTTTATCATTTCCCATTGATGGTAGGCGCATAAGAATTGCTTTTTCTAATTCTCTGACAGTGCATTTAGTTATATTTATTTGAAGGAAACTAGTGGTGAAGGTTCTATACCCTTGGGTTAGTTCTGTTGTCAAAAAATTTCGGCCAGAGATATAGTTTTATATAAAAATGAAATCAACTTTCTTTAGTAGAGAAATTCATACTACAATTAAGTAGGGGGAGATGCGTAATTTTAATTATGGTCAACTGTGAAATCAATATTCATGTTCTACCCACTTTTTATTATAAATAAACTTTTTATTATAAATAAAATATTGGATATTTATCTGAAATATCATAATCTTATATCAGATTTATAGGTAAATAAAGTAAACAAAAAAACTTCTTTTATTTCTATATAAATAATAATTTTTTAATATATATTAAATATGTTCTTAAATATGTATACTAATTTATTTTAATTTCAATTTCAATCTATTTCATTAATATATAGAAAAATAAATGAAAATTTATTTTAGTATTTATTTCAATGTTAAAAAAAATTCAAAAAAATATATAATTCGATCAGTTTTTGGAAAAAACATTTCACTCTAAAAAGATTTTTAAATTAGGGGATTTGATCTCTATTCCAATTAGTCAAATTTAAATCTATACTGATATAAACAAAGTTATTCACTTATTACTCACTGAAAAAAAAAACCTAAATACCAATCAGTACCTGTTCATTATTCGGTGATATTTTTTCTTATGTTGCCATGGTAGATTTTACTAGATTAATTTTATCTGTTGTTGTTACTTTTGATTTTAAAGTAGAACAGATGGATGTGAGGATAGCATTTCTTCACGGGGATTTGGAAGAAATCTACATCAAGCAACCTGAAGGCTTTATGTTGAAGGGTAAGAAAGAACTGGTATGCAAGTTAAAAAAGTCACCAAGGATGTGGTATTAGAAATTTGATACATTTATACAGGGACTTGGCTTCACCAGAAAAAAAGAAGATCACTCTGTGTATCTTAAATTAATTGGTGACCATGTTATTTATCTAGTCTTGTATGTGGATGATAGTTTCTGGTTGGAAATGAAAGAGAAATTATCCAGGATTTGAAGACCCAATTTTCCTCCAAATTCGACATGAAAGATCTTCCTGTTGCATACTATATTTTGGGCATGAAAATTAAATGATATCGGGGAAAGAGGAAGCTCTCGTTAAATGAGAGGAGGTATGCTGAGACAATACTACATAGGTTTAATATGAAGGATAGTAAAGTAGCGAAGGTTCCTATTCCTGTAGGTGTAAAGTTATCTACTGAATAGTGTCCCAAGACACAAGAAAGAGAAGATGACATGTCTCATGTTCCATATGAAACTGTAGTTGGTAGGATGATGTATGCAATGGTCTGTACTAGACCAAACATTGCACATGCAGTGGGAGTATTGGGTAGGTTCATGTCAAAACCAAGGAAGGAGCATTGGACAATAGTAAAGTGGGTTTTCAGGTATTTGTGTGGCACTAGTGATTATGGTCTATGCTACCAAGGAAGACCAGGATTGGACATATTTTTGGACATCTATGGCTTTGCTAATGGAGACTGCGTTGGAGATCTAGATCATAGAATATCTACAAGTGGGTATGCCTTTAACCTATTTGGAGGTGGAGTTAGGTGGATGAGTAAGAGAGTCTTTAGTGGCACATTCAACTACAAAAGTAGAATACATTGTAGCCACTCATGCAAGCAAGGAAGAAGTTTGGTTGCAAATATTGTGTTCAAGTATGGGGTTAGTAAAACTAGTTATAAGGATAGACTCTAATAGCCAAAGTGTACTTTTCTTGGCAAAGAACCCTGCTTATCATTCAAAGACAAAGCACATTGACGTTGAGTATCACCTTGTGAGGTATATGGTTGAGGAAAAAATGGTGTTGTTGGTAAAGGTGGACACTTTGAAGAATACTGCAGATGCATTGACAAAGTTTGAGAGCACTGAGAAGTTCTCTTAATGTAGAGAAACAATGGGCGTTGTAGGGTTGGATCAATCACTAACCTCTCATGTGCCCCCCTATGGAAAGAAAACAGAAAGTGGGAGGATTTTGGGTTGTCTTATATTATTTCCACGATTACCCCATGCGCGGGGAGTGGGATCACAGGAAGGGTGGTAGACCTCCATGTACATTATGTCAAGCGTTGCTAGGTGGTCATAGGGGGGCTAGATGACCCCCGCTGCTGAGGGGTATGCAGAGGGGCGGTAGCCCCCTGCACGAGGTCGAGGCCAGTGCCCTGGGAAATTTTTTTTTGACTCTATATTAGGTGGGAGGACCTACCTATGGTCTTGTGCATGGGTTTCGCACATGGTTTTGGGAATGATGGTTTTCTGTCCATGGTATTTTGTAGCTCCAGTCAAGGGAACTACGATTATGTTCTAATCAAGGGTTAATGGATTTGGATTTATGGATGCTTTGAAATGTACATATATGTATTGTAAAATTCAAATGAACATAATGAAAAATCAATCTGGTAGTCCTAGTTTTTGGATCCAAGGGAAAATATCTGTGTATATATGTTTTATGTTTATGCTCTCGCTATTGTTTATTTTCTATTTTTAGAATTCATATGCACGTAATTTATGTACAAGGTTAAAACCTACATTTTTATCTATGGCTTTTCTTTGAAAGAATGGTGAGCTCATGGGTTTGTTAAATGTAACTAAAACCGTAACAAACTTTCCTTTTTAATGCTAATACAAATTGGTAGAGGGATGGACCACCTCTTTTATTTTAGATCAATGTCAAAACATGCTATCTATGTGTATTATCTTCCTGGTTGATAAATGTTGTTTATGGTACTTTTGAATTCCTATAACTACGTTTAATTATTTGAATACTCATGGTGCTTATGGTGCCCAAGAGCTATGTATGTTGACTATTTTGTTAACATGTCGAATAATTCTTAAAATGATTAAGGTAGTTGAAAGGTTAGGATGTAGTTGGGAATAATAGATAGCGCCATCGACCTGTAGCAAGGAATAGACTCATTTAAGTATTGGTATAAATTATGATGGAAAAAATTGTGAACCCTTGGGATTTTTAGCATCATGTCAATCCTTAATTGCATGTTGTCTAGTAGTTGAGAGGCCTAACACTCTGTGTAGTGTGCGGAAATAGGTAGGTAGTGAAGTATGTGTTATTTAGAAGTTGTGTGTCATGAGTCCTAAGATAGTTGTGTCAGATTGTGGAAACCTGGTTACAGTAGTCACCCATTAGCATCTTGGGTGATACTTCACTCACTTCGTGGGTGTTGCCGAAAGGGTTGATTCTAAGTAGATAATTGTTGGTCATTGTGTATATAATCCCAGGTCTGTGAGAATCTCGCGCGCCAACAATGGGATTTTTAGAGAACTATTTTTCTTTAATGAGTCTCTATTTTCCTTCACAATTTATGCCTTTGATATTTCAAAATATTATTTTCATGTTGTGGGAATACTAGTTGATGGAAAGAACTTTGTAATTGCTTTTATCAACACCTAGTTGACTAGCATGTCTCTGTGTTCTTCCAAGCTTTGTCATTTTATTTTCTTGCCATTTTTAATTTCTTCCTTGTATGGTTTTGTTTCTTCTTTAATTTATTTGGATTGGAATCCTAATGTTGCAACATTAGGTTTTCCAGAAAATTGTTTGGGGGTATATTATTAGGACTACAAATCTTCTCAACCTAGGATATTGACATAATTCTTAAGGAAAGTGTTAGTGTCCTTGCCTTCCCAAGATTTGGAATTTAATGATGCAGGGCTGGCCTGCAATACCTATCACCCCATGCAATCCAAGCCTGCAATACCCAGGAACTCCATCGACTTTTATTGTGTTAATCCTTAAATTGCAATAAATTTGACTATTCACATCAAACCGAAATTACAATATGCAATCACAATTCCAGTTTACATGCTTTTCGCTCACGTTCATGATCTAGATGTTGTTAAGTCAAGCAGGACAGTTCGAAGTTTGCTGTCGGTTTTCCGAAACCTGGAGTTTAGCTTTGTTGTCTACAAAATCTCTACAGGCTCAGCCTCAGCTTGAATCACTACACCGCCTCTCATTCCCATAAAAGAAACAAATGAAAAAAACACCAAAATGCACTACTTTAAGGTCCCCATACTGAAATCTCCACTTAGACGATAGACAGCAGGAAAATATAAACGAATTCAAATGTTCGAACTGATCAAGAACCACCAACGCATATCCAAGACCTAGAATTCGATGAATTTCAATAGCTCTCCTCTGTCAGAATTTCAAGAGCATCCATCCCTTTGGAAATTCCATTTGAACCAATTGCTCGCTCTGCTGCTTTTACTAACGTGCGCACAACTAATTTAATGATAAATTCACACAGCCTTAAACGCATAGAAATTGCATGCACGGGGTTTTTTGTTCTCAACAATTGTTAGGTGAGTGTAGAATGATTACTCTACCCCAACGCGCATATAACGCATATAACTCAGAGATGAAATTTTTGCGCTTCTTCAATAGATAACAACAGCCAGATCATTACTACCAGATATTTCCATGCTTCATCACTACTAGAGATGAATAGATAACAACAGCTGATCGACAGTCAACTATGAGATGAGATGAAGCGGTTGAGATGGAGCGTTATTTCAAGCACAACGCGATGACCTTTCTCTTCGAACTTTTGGAGGCCGATTTGTATCTAACCTTATATGGTCAATCGCTTTGAGCGATAGATGTGGAAAGAAATCCCACATACTTGGAACTGCATTGTCCTCCCTTTACTTATCACAATTACGATGTATATCTTGTGGAGTTTGATTTCTTTGAATTCAAAACAGAGTGCCGCCCCTAGCCACATCTTACTTATGCATTACATATGCAAATTAACAATTAAACATACCTACAAGCATTTCAAACAGCTAAAATGCCCCCTGACAAATTGTCAAAGCAATACTACTACCCTCAATAGTTTATAATTCATCAACACATTCATCCACTTTCAACATCACTGAATTACACAAATTTTACTT
Organism: Pinus taeda; assembly: GCA_000404065.3. Classification (NCBI taxonomy): domain Eukaryota; kingdom Viridiplantae; phylum Streptophyta; class Pinopsida; order Pinales; family Pinaceae; genus Pinus; species Pinus taeda. Next base: position 39,290 of record APFE030124606.1, read on the forward strand.
GATGCCATTAAACTCCAGAAGTCTATCAATCAATGGTTTATATATATATCTGAAGCATAGTTTCACATAAACAAAAAGAGGTCACTTACAGCCTTCTCTTTGGCCGGATATCCAACATTTGTGGCCCTTACAATTTACCCAAAGGCTCCCAACTAGAAAGCCTCTCACACTCTCTCTCTCTCTCTCTCTGATCCTCAATGTCTTTGAGGCTACCTTATTTATAAAACTTAGCATGATTAAAAAATCCTAAATCACTCAACTAAACCTCCTAAACTCTAGATGCAATGCATACATATGGAAAAAGCATCTCCTCAGCTTTATTCCTTCTTTTTCCCTGTTCTAAGAAAAGGAAAAGCCTCTTATCCCATAATGATCCACATTCACTGCTTTATGCCTAAAAACACTCCCTATTTTATTAAAAATAACAAAATAATTAAAATTATCACACACCCCTTTTATTCTGTATTTACAAATGAAGAGGGTCTTGATGCTCCTACATCATACACCCAACCTTAAAATTAATCATGATCCCCTGATCATGTGTTGGGATCTTTGTATGCCTGGATCCCACACCTTGTGCTGCAAGTTTCCATTGGCCGTTGCTTTTGTCTGTTGTTTTTCTCCAGGTCTCCACACCTTATGCTGCTTTGCTCCACTAGCTGCACTCTTGCAATCTTCTGCTATCTTCCTCTTGCTTCTTTCCTTTTGTTTTATTGTTTCTGGTCTCTTCCAGGACTCCTTCATCATCATCTGTCTCATCATTTCAATTTCTTTGTCTAGAATATTTTCTCCATCTTCTTCATTTAGACCTGTAGTCACAAAACAATTGTTAGAATAAAAATCATAAGGCATCAATGCCTCTTTTGCTGCTACCAATGTTGTCTCAGCTGCCACCATGGATGTTGCTGCCATTGTCGCCATAGATGTTGCTACCTCCCAAACTTCCTGTCCCTCTGCAACATGCTTCTGCTCATCATCTGCAATTTCATCTGCAATTTTTTCCTCTGGTTTAGATGTCTCCTCAACTTTCTCTGTCAGCACATCAGTATGTTGATTTTCATTCACCAGCTACACATAAGTCCTATGTCTTTCCAACTCTCTTCTCTAGCGATCTAGTTTTCTATACAATTCAACAACTTCCTTAGGAGTAAAACTTGGAAACTTCACATAACCTTTTATACCTTCAACACCTCTTGAGCAATCATCAGCTGGTCCAACATTCTGATTAGACTCTTTCCTCTTCATTTTCTCATCATTGATCTGAACAGCCTTCAGATTTAACTCTTCTTGGACAATTTCTAAAGCCTGTTCATCTCCCTGTTCTATACCTGCAAACATGCACAACCCATTAGCTTTTAAATCACAAGACTTTTCAGTCTTAACTGCTTCCTTCAGCATCCCTGTTAACTGCATGCTTATCTATAAATCTCTTTTCTGTTGTAGCCTCTGCCACTTCACTCTCTTCCTTAGCAGTAAACCATGTCTCTGGTCTTTCACCTTTTCCTGCAACAACTTCATCAATAGCTCAAGATGAACTGCTATCTCACCTTTCTCTTTCTCGTACTCTTCCTGAGTCAACTGTTGTCTTATGCCATTCGCCTTGGCATATTTATCCTTCTTTCTCTTGTGGTCTCTTTCTGAACCTCTGCTCTCTCCTTTATGACTTTTAGTAGTCATCTCCTTCACCATGAGTTCCTCACCTATGAGTTGCATGAAGCCTCTGCCAGAGCAACCTCTTTTGCTGCCACTTACCTCACCAATCCTTCCCTCCGGATTTGGCCTTTTGGTAATCATTGGTTCTCTGTTGGAACCTTTGGAGCATCCTTCACTGCTCCTGTAGGCTTCCCTCATCTGCAACTTTATTCAACCTCTATTGAATCTTTAGGTTTTGCCACATTTACTTCTCCTTCTTCCCGCTGAGATTTCTTCACTATTCCTGTAAATCAATATTCATCAGTCCCAAAAATCATCACATGAAATTAACTTAACAAAAAACACTTGAACCTTCAAAGAAAGTTGTTCCCGCTCTGATACCACCTGATGCAGGGCTAGCCTGCAATACCTATCACCCCATACAAGCCAAGCCTGCAATACCCAGGAACTCCATCGACTTTTATTGTGTTAATCCTTAAATTGCAATCAATTTGACTATTCACATCAAACCGAAATTACAATATGCAATTACAATTCCGGTTTACATGCTTTTTGCTCACATTCATGATCAAGATGTTGTTAAGTCAAGCAGGACAGTTCGAAGTTTGCTGTCGGTTTTTCGAAACCTGGATTTTAGCTTTGTTGTCTACAAAATCTCTGCAGGCTCAGCCTCAGCTTGAATCACTACACTGCCTCTCATTCCCATAAAAGAAACCAATGAACAAACACCAAAATGCACTACTTTAAGATCCCCATACTGAAATCTCCACTTAGACGATAGACAGTGGGCAAATATAAATGAATTCAAATGTTTGAACTGATCAAGAACCGCCACCGCATATCTGAGACCTAGAATTCGATGAATTTCAACAACGCTTCTCTCTCAGAATTTCAACAGCATCCATCCCTTTGGAAATTCCATTTGAATCAATTGTTGGCGGCTCTGATACTTTTACTAATGTGTGCACAACTAATTTAATGATAAATTCACACAACCTTAAACGCACAGCAATTGCATGCACGGGGTTCTATGTTCTCAACAATTTTTAGCTGAGTGTAGAATGATTACTCTGCCCCAACGCACATATAACGCATATAACTCAGAGATGAAATTTCCGCGCTTCTTCAATAGATAACAAAAACCATATCATTACTACCAGAGATTTCCATGCTTCATCACTACCAGAGATGAATAGATAACAACAGTCGATCGACAGTCGACTATGAGATGAGATGAAGCGGTTGAGATGAAGCGTTCTTTCAAGCACAACGCGGTGACCTTTCTCTTCGAAATTTTGGAGGTCGAGCTGTATCTAACCTTATATGGTCAATCGCTTTGAACGATAGCTGTGGAAAGCAATCCCACATACTGGGAACTGCGCTGTCCTCCCTTTACTTATCACAATTATGATGTATATCTTGTGGAGTTTGATTTCTTTGAATTCAAAACAGAGTGCCGCCCCTAGCCACATCTTACTTATGCATTACATATGCAAATTAACAATTAACCATACCTACAAGCATTTCAAACAGCTAAAATGCCCCCCTGACAAATTTTCAAAGCAATACTACTACCCTCAATAGTTTATAATTCATTAACACATTCATCCACTTTCAACATCACTGAATTACACAAATTTTACTTGATGCCATTAAACTCCAGAAGTCTATCAATCAATGGTTTATATATATATATCTGAAGCATAGTTTCACATAAACAAAAAGAGGTCACTTACATCCTTCTCTTTGGCCGAATATCCAACATTTGTGGCCCTTACAATTTACCCAAAGGCTCCCATCCAAAAAGCCTCTCACACACACACTCTCTCTCTCTCTGATCCTCAATGTATTTGAGGCTACCTTATTTATAAAACTTAGCATGATTAAAAAATCCTAAATCACTCAACTAAACCTCCTAAACTCTACATGCAATGCATACATATGGAAAAAGCATCTCCTCAGCTTTATTCCATCTTTTTCCCTGTTCTAAGAACAAGAAAAGCCTCTTATCCCATAATGATCCACATTCACTGCTTTATGCCTAAAAACACTCCCTATTTTATTAAAAATAACAAAATAATTAAAATTATCACACCCCCCTTTTATTCCGTATTTACAAATGAAGAGGGTCTTGATGCTCCTGCATCATATAAGAGGAATTCAAGAGTATACAACTCCATTTCCTCTATCATATCCTAAGAATGGTTTAGGCCATTTGCCCAAAGGAGAAAGTGTATGGGAGGAAGTGTTAAAGAGAAAGGAGGTGATGTAGACAATGTATGTGGAGGTTGATTAGAGTTCAACATTTTGATTTCTATGCATGACATGGCCACAAGATGGCTTAGATTTTCCATTGAAGAGGGGGGTTCAAAAATATTGCTAGTAGGTGGTTGTTTCCCATCATGATTGGGCTGAAGGGGTTGGTAGAAGCTCTCAACCCCTTTCATTTTCCACCAACTTTAGTTAATCTCTCGTCATCTAAGGTGGGGTCCTAGGATTAGGTGGAACATTTCTAGAAATAAATGGGAAATTTCTATAAATATTGTCATAGTCATGTCATCTCTAGCATCGAAAGGGGTTATACTCATAACCCAAAGTTTGTTTCCAAAGTTCATCCTAATAATAAATATCAATGGACTGTAGGAATAGGTACGATGTGTTCATATAAGCATAGATGAAAACATATGAGATATACATATCTTTCCTTGTAGCTTCAAATTATTTTATGAAATATTTAAGAGAGTTATCAATGTCAGGGAAGGGTTCCTCATCATAGAATTCCCATGGAAATGAGCACATTTTGATCCCAACCAAAGTCATGGTGAAATATTCTTTATTAGGTACACACATCTCTTTCTATAAGTGAAGATAAAGTCCAAAAAATTTGAACAAATATGGGTCATTTCCAAAACCTCATGTTTTCTATTGAATGCTTGCAAACATTATAGTAAAAAAACCCTTCACACTAAGTTCCATTATGGTTTTTCCCTTAGGTTTCCACTTCAACTAGATATAATCATAAAATTCTTTTACTAAGGGATAAATTCCCAAAAAAATCCAATGAGGGTGTGATGTTTCATATATTTAATATATTCACTAATACAACTAGCTTTTACTTCAAAATTTTGCATCTCTTGGTGCTTTGTGGTGAGAGATACCTAGTGTACGTTTCTCCTAGTTGGGAGTTGGGAAACAAACCATTTTCATGTACACTATTACGGTTTTGATAAAAAAAATTGAGGATTTGAGGAAGAAAATTGTCCAGTATGATTATTGGCTACTGCAATTCAACTGTATGGAGCTTCACTCCCTCTACTGACAGTAGCCATGGGAAGAGAAGTTGAGGAGCCACTCGAGACTCAATAGTTATGGTTTTAGTGTTCATCACAAATTTTGTAGAGATCACATTATCACTATTATTATTCTTATTGAAATAATATATGAGTTCTATATATATATATATATATATATATATATATATATATATATATATTATATATATATATATATATATTATATAAGATATGTAGATATGTATATATATATATATATATATATATATATATATTAAAAAGACACATGTAACATTTTCTTCATTATGGAGATTACCTCCACTTTACCATGATAATTCTTAGTAGGTAAATAGGTTTATCACTACCACATACCGAGTAGGACACATGTTGATATGACATTTTCTTTAATTAATTAATATAAGACAAATTAATTGAAAAAATGATAAACTAACTTAGAGATAAATCTTAACCCTTCATTCATGACTACTATTAAGAATATTTTGGCATATAAGGTTAAATATTTACCATCCAACTGATAATTATTAATAATTAAATAGACACACCTATCAACCTAATAATCATATGTGCATATATACATGACAGCTTAAAAAAATAGACTAACTTGAATCCATATAAAAATTGTGTCTATACAAAACTAAAATGATTCAAATTTTTGAAAACTCTAACTCCTTTATCATTTAATATAATAGAATTAATTTTTAAATTGGATTCAAAATGTATCTCGGTATAAAATATTAAATTTATCTACAAATTTCATATTTCCATATCTATATATATAGTTAAAAAACAATTTTATATCTCATTAATTTTATTTTTATTTTTTAATTTATTTAAAAATACTTTAACAATATACCTATTCACCAACTATTCAATACTTCATGCACAACTTTCCATTATTTATATTATTGATAAAATACTTATGAATATTGATATTTCTAAGTACCATTCTCTTATAATCTTTATAAATCATTTTTAAAGAGGGGATTTCATTAAAATTTTATTAGTTAATTTTTTTTTTTCTCGGTAAAACTAGCTATTCTATTATATTGTATTTACAGGAAAATATTACAAGAAGTAAAACAGTACTTCCATGGCCATCCGTGGCACTTTGGGTATCCTGGTATTGACACAAAAAGCTCCTGCCCAGGGGCAACACCGACAAAACTACCTAAATTCCCCCAGAAACTAACTGAGGCCGAGGCCAATTCTACTTGACTTTCAACATAGCATGACGGCCCACGCAAGGGCTCCCTTCAATACCCGACTGTAAGTCGCCATAGACTAGACAGACTGATAGTAAACAAACTGGATAGACTGATCGACAGAGACATGACAAAATGAAAAATTGCAAGTGAACAATCATAGTGACCTTTATCATGGACCCGAGCTGAGAGAGAAAGGTGAGAGCTGGTACGCGCGTCAGAGGTTCAAATGTCGCCGAGACCTTTGTCGCTAGGACCTTTGCCGCCGAGACCTTTGTCACCAAGACCATCGCCGCCGAGACCTTCGTCACCAGGACCTTTTTCCTCCACAATGGTGCACCATCCCAGGCCCTCAGGGATTCCTTCCCACATGGCAGCCCACTTATCCCTTGCTGAGTCTTGAGGTCCCTACTCCTGGGGATGCGAGGGGGCATGCATAATCTCCTTTCCTGAGGTGGCCACTTCAATTGGTGGTTGCAGAGCTGGCCTTTCCTTGCCAATGCCCTCTGTGGGTCGATTCCCCGTTCCTGGAGGCGTCCCACTGTCATTTCCCTCAGGGGCTGAAGTGAAGAGAACTGAAATGTGAGCATTGATACCTTCATTGCTCTTGGAGCTGCCCAGGGTGAACACCACCGAGCCAAATGCTGGAAGAGCTGGCTCTCCTTCGCTTGAGCTGCCCACCTCTGTGAATTGCCCAGTTTGGAGAGGCCGAGCCCTTGCCCGCCTGTAGCAATAACAGCAGCAGCAGTGGTGATGCTCATTCACTGCCTGAGGGCGTGAGGATGAGCCTCGCCCAGAGCCTCTTCTGCAAGGTTGGCGCTCCCGTAATCTCGCCATGGACCAACTTCCGATTCCGCTGAGAGCCTACGTTGAATTTTGAGACCAGCAACCTTACAAAATTCGCCAACACTTTCTCCCAATCGCAGCAATCTTTGAGAAAATGTAGCCTGAGGGAAGAAAGTCCTTCTTCGAAACCAAATTCCCCTTGTTGCCCCCGTTATGCTGCTTACCCCTGAGACCAGAACCAGAATTGGGGTCTCGGAGAGCCAAGAAGGCGAGTCGAAGTGGCAGTATAACTACCCTCCTCTGCGTCTGTACCTTCGTGGAATTCCCCCGCGTCTGAATCTCACCCAATTCACCATTACAATGGACGCGCCTTTGCTCAGCTGTGCCTTGAATACCCTTCTCATTCCCTCGGTGGGTGCGGACCATAACTGCAATCTGCAGCACCATCGATTATCAGTGCTCAGCATTGAATGCCCAGGGCTCGAACTGCGGAGGATTAGCCCTTTGACGGCGAACTCCATCAACCTTAAATGCGAGCATGGGGCGGCACATGCAAGACATGTGGCCCGTTCCTATGTGGCACGCCAACACCCGCATCCGAGGGTTCAGTGTCTCTGTGAAGGAGTTTCTCACATTCCAGAGTCTGTTGATGGCTGGGGATGATGTCCAAGTTACCTTCTTGGAGAGGATGATTGCTTTCAACCCCAATATTTGCTAGGAGATTAGCAATCTTATTACCTTCTCTTCTGGTGTGATGAAAGGAGAGGGCTCTATGGTTGTGTAGCTCTTGAGCGATGTTATTGAGCCTTGCTTCTAATCTCCAAATTTCAGCTACTTTTCTAGCTTGTGATCCATTCTAAATGCACGTTTCCATGTTGATGATGACCTGGGAATCTCCTTCCACTATCACTGGTTGAATATTGAGGCGCCTGGCAACTAAGAGCCCCTGCCAGAGTCCCTCTAACTCCGCCGAGTTATTGGTGTCCCACCCTATATTGCCGAAGAAGATCTGCAGGGGGGAACCAATGTGATTACGAATGATACCCCCAAATCCTGTTGGCCCAGGGTTGCCTTTAGATGCTCCGTCAAAGTTGAGTTTGTATGAGTTGGTGGGTGGGGCTATCCAATTTCTGATTTCCTTGATATTACCTTTCGTTGTCTGCTGTGTGGTATTCCTTTGGGGCAGCTCCAACATCCAGTTATCCAGGATGTTTTTCTCCTTATCTGTAGTAGGAAGATCCTCCTTAGTCCATGATTTTAGAAGCATGGTTTCTCTGAGATTACCATGCAGTCTACTCCATATTTCCTCAATGGGCAAGCTCTGGTTTTTGAAAATGCGCCTATTCCTTTCCTTCCAGATGTTCCATAGTACTATGCCTAGGATGATGTTCCACATGTAGTTGAGGATCTCACAATCATAGGGGCTTTTTGGCCACTGCCGGATGGTATCCACGATGTTGCCAGGTCCTCTGCATCTTTTCTGACATCTTAAGCCTACCTTCTCCCATAGCTGATTGGCGATTGGGCAAGTATCCAAAAGATGTTGTAGGGTTTCCTCATTTTTAAAGCAGTTGTGGCATATCGAGGGGCCTTGTAAATTGCGTCTCCTTAGCTTATCCCAGGTGAGAATCTTTTTGTTCCCAACCAACCAGAGGAAGTAGGATATTTTGGGCCAAGCTTTGAAACTCCATATTCACTCCCATAGAGGGTCCGGCCTGGTGGTGGAGTCGCCTATAAGATTATAGGCTTCAGAAGTGGAATATGATCCTTTGGGGAGGTAGCCCCATCTGAGGATATCCTCACTGTTCTCAGACCGGATACTTCTCTTATTTAGTTCGACTTCAAGTGTTGCTGCTTCCTATATGCCTGTGATATCGGTTATCTGATTGCTTTTTCGCCACTTCCTGAATCCATTTACCATTTCCTGTTCCCAGAATTGATGGATAGTTGCATGCAGCTGCTCCTGTTCGTTCGGAACGATCACTGGAGGAAGCACACATGAGAGTTTGGGCAGTTGGTTCCAGGCGTCCTTCCAGAATCTGGCGCAGTGACCATTTCGTATTTCCCAGAAGCTGTGTTTCTGGATTAGCTGATGATGTTGTTTGGCGGCATTCCATATGAGTGACCTCCCGCTTGTGGGCTTGAATCTTATGAGCTCTACTTGGGGCATATTATTGGTGTATTTGGCTATCCATATTTTGGCCCATAACTTGTCTGGACTAGTTATCCATTGCCACCATATTTTGTCATTCATGATGGTGTTGCTGTAATCTGGATCTCTGAGTCCGATGCCTCCTTTGATTTTGGGCTTGCATACATTGTCCCATTTCACAAGTTCCCATTTACGATTAGTGGCTGAGCTGCCCCAAAGAAAGTCACACTGCAGGTTTCTCAATCTTTTTAATACCCATTTAGGTGCTGCCAGGATAGTGAGAAGATATAGAGGCATGGCTTGGAAAATGGATTTAATAAGCACAACTCGACTCACAAGATTGAGGGAACGGTGTGTCCATAGGTTTAGTTTGGAATCAAGCTTCTCAAGGAGGGATCGCCATGCGGGTTGCTTTATGGCTGAGGCAGTTAGGGGGGCTCCCAGGTAAGTGGAGGGGAGAGTGGCAGATTGAAAGCCTAGGATGCAGGAGATGGCTGATTTAACAGACGGAGGGGTGTGGAAGAAAAAGATTTGAGATTTGGAGTTATTGACATGAGTCTAGAGGCTTCAGAGAAGTCGTTGAGAAGGGATTTCAAGCGAGAGGATTCCTGAGTTGAGGGGTAGCCGTAGAGCATGGTGTCATCCACAAATTGTTGATGAGAGGAGGCTGGGGAATTGTGGATGGATATTCCTCTAAGCTGGTTAGACTAGAGGGCCTGCTTGATGTGTCTGCCCAGACCCTCAACCATGATAACAAAAAGGAAGGGGGAGAGGGGGTCCCCTTGTCTTATGCCTCTGGAAGGTTTGAAAGGGCGTGAGGGGAAACCATTGACAAGAAGGGAAAAGTGGGACGAGGTGATAAGACTCATGATCCAACAGACCCATGTGGAACAAAAGCCAAAAGCTTTCAACATATGTTGAATGTAAGACCATCTGAGCTTGTCAAAAGCTTTGGAGAGATCAAGTTTGAGTAACATACCAGCTTGCTTAGATTGCTTAAGCGAGTGGATGATTTCGTGAGTGAGGATGATGCCGTCCATTATCTGTCGGCCCTCGACATAACCCGATTGCTCCGGGGAAATGAGCATGGGTAGAAGAGGTTTTAATCTGTTAGCAATTACTTTGGAGATGACTTTGTAGAGGACATTACAGAGAGCAATGGGTCTGAATTTGTCAGGAGTAATGGAGTTCTCCTCTTTGGGGATGAGAGTGATGAAAGTGGAGTTAAGGGAGGGGAGCAACCAACGTTGAGCTTTGGATTCCTCAACTAATTGCCAAACCTCCACTTTAATCAGGTCCCAGAAAGCATGAAAAAACGTGGTAGTAAAACCATCTGGTCCAGGGGCCTTACCTTCCTTGAGCTGCGCCATCGCCTCATCTACCTCCTGGGATTGTATTGGGCTCATGAGTAACTCATTATGTTCCTCTGTGACCAGCTTGGGGACATTGCTGGTGATGTTTCCAATCGCCCTTTGTCGATCCGCCGCCTGCTCTTGGTGTACTTGCTGAAAGTGATTGAGAAGAATTTCTTCTATTTTCTCATGCTCCTCAACTTTAACCCCTTCCTGGTTTTGGATGAAAGGAATCTTATTGTGCATCCGTCTCTACACTGTTGTTCTGTGGAAGAATTTGGTGTTGCGCTCCCTTTCCTTTAGCCATCGGACCCTGGATTTTTGCCTCCAATAAATTTCTTCTTGCTTTCTTCTTTCTTCAAGCTGGTTGTTTATGTGTCGTTCTTTGTCTAAGGTTGCCTCTGTGTGCCCTACATTTATTATTTCCTGATGGAGATCCTTCAGTTCTTTATTGAGCTCCTTTTGCGCGTCAAAAATATTGCCAAATGTCTCCCGGTTCCAGCGTTTTAGGTGGCTTTTTAAAAATCGCAGTTTTTGCTGTAGCTGGAACATTTTTGCGCCTTCTGGCGGGATGAAGGATGCCCATGTTGTTCTGACGAAGTCCTTGAATGCTGGATGCGTTAGCCAAAATCCCTCAAACCGAAAGGGCCTTTTGGTCTTGTCCCCTGGTCGTTGCCAATGCAGAGCAATGGGCCAGTGATCCGATCCTCAGTGGGCCAAGATTTCAGCGGTGAAATCACCTCGGAGATGCACCGCATTATCCGAAATCAGGAAGCGATCTAGTTTAGAGGCGATCTGATGCTTGCCTCCTCTGTGATTGCTCCATGTAAAGGTGCCATTGCAGAATGGCATATCTATAAGAGAGGCAGTTTGGATGAAGTCCTTGAAGCGATCTACTTCTGGGTCCAATCTGGATCTGCCTTCGATCTTGTCCTCTATTTTGGTTATCATGTTGAAGTCCCCTGGTGCGATCCACAGTGGGTGCTGCCTATTCATGCTTAGCGCTTCTATGGTGTTGAGGAGCGCTTTTTTACTCCCAGCGTCCTGCGGAAAATAGACGTTGGATAAATTCCCATGTACATTTGTGCCTAGAATGTGAAAGGCTGCTTGAATGAGGTGGTGGGAGGCATGGAAGTCAGTGAGCGCTAGTACCTGGGAGTTCCATGCTATAGCAAGCCCCCCAGAGGCTCCCGAGGCGTCCACAGCTACAGATCTGCATCTTGGCCAGGCCTTTGAGAGAATGCGATCCAGCGTGGTGCTGTTGCATTTGGTTTCTTGGAGGAAACACATCTATGGTTTTTCCATCTTGATCATGTTTTTTAACATCCTAGATTTTCCAGGGCTATTGAGCCCTCTTACATTCCATGATACGAGCTTCATGATTTAACTATTTTGGGTAGGGCTGTAGTACTTCGTCAGCTTCGCGTATCTACCTGAATCTACCAGGATTTTTCTGATCTCTATTGTTCTCTGGAGATCTGTCTTCCTTCCTCTCTTTTTAGTATCCTTCAGACGTGGGCTGCCATCCTAGGTGTTGCCAAGTTGTATGCCCAACTGGTGTTGGTGGAACACTCTGGAGATGACCACTTCCAACTTATCTATATCTGACTCAGAGATTTTTTCATAAGCTTTTCTCTTGCAGCATAGTTCCAGTTCAATGATATCCAGGCCATGTAGATCTATACTTTCTGGTTCTTCCTCCATATTTTGCACATGACTAGTTTTCTCTTGATGGGTATCGGCTTTTTGGGTGGCGATCAACTTCCCATCCACCTCCATTTCCTTGAGGATCTCCTCTGCATTTTCTTGATGCCTACTTAGGATGGTAGGGGTGATAATGGGAGATTTAGATTTGGTTGGGGGGCTAGATGGAGGGGGGACGGTGGAGGAGGAGGGGCGGGCAGGGATACTATCAGAATCAAGGGGTTGATCATTAGAAAAATCGCCTAAGGACTCGAAGTTGTTCTTGGTAGCAGGGTTTTGGGGTTTTGAAGGCTGGGGTTTGGACCCATTCTGAGGCTTTTTTTGCGAGCGTTTTCTATGCGAGACTTTGGTGAAGCCATCTTGAGGAGGGGATTCAGAGGATTCAGGAGAGCAGGCTTTGACATTGAGAGGGCAATCCCGAAACAAGTGACCTAGTGCATGGCATCTCCTGCACCTGAAAGGCACATGCTCGTAATCAAGGGGCTGGATCCATTCCTCGTCGCGGTAGGCAAGGGTTACTGACTCAGGAAGTGCTTCATTCATCCTAATAAAAACACATATTCTTGCATAAGAAATGAAATTACAGTTTTTTGTATCTTCTGCTGCTCTAATGTACTTTCCCACACCATTTCCTATGCTCATTAGACAATTTTCTTCCCAATATTCATCGGGTAATGAGTATAATCTGATCCAGACAGGTGCCCAGGTGAGATCTTCCTTGTCAGGGTTAAATTTGGGCATCCAGTCCCTGATATAGAGCCCTGCCGAGTTGAAGAAATACGGACCTCCTCCCAGTATTCGGCATTTGTCTTCTAGGCAGAAGAATATGGCGGTGAAGAAGCCCTTCGGCCCTAGCTGGAGAGTGACATCTCCCTTGGGCTTCCACTTTGCTGCAATCCAACCATTTAGGGCCCGCTCAGTTGGCCAAAACCCTATGAATTTTCCAATGATTGCATGATCCCTCATTAACTGGATCCTGCTATCGATCTTATCTCCAGGTAGTTCTATTCGCGGCCTTTCCTTGGTTACCGGTCGACAAGTAGATGAGGTGACCTTCGGGTTATTCGCCCGTGTCTCTTGTTCTTCTAGTGGATCACTGTCATTGTCCTGTTGCTGCTTTCCTTTGTTGAGAATGTCCGGATCTACCGATCCAAATATGACCTCAGGTTCAGGCCTGTGCCGAGAGGGGGAGGGCTTTGACGCCCCCCCCCTGGGGCGGAACCATTTTCCTGCACCGATCGCTTCTATTCTGTCACGCTGTGGCGAATCTTGCGCAGCGCCTGTGCCGGTTCCTTCGCTCTGTCAGTGCCGTCGAGGCTGGTTTGCCAGCGCCTGCGAGGGAATCGTTCTCAGAACCCTAGCCTCTCCGGTTCCTCCCGGTTATCCAATTTTTTTTTTTTTTTTTTTTTTTTTATTAGTTAAATTATTATTTAACATGTTAAGTAAATTTTTTAATGTTTATGGTTTATTTTCTTAAGTATCATTTCACTAATTTTATTTTATATATATATATAAATTGATATTTCTAATTACCATTATCGGATAATCTTTATAATCATTTTTAAACAGGTGATTTCATTAAAAATTTTATTAGTTAAATTATTATTTAACATGTTATGTAATATTTTTAATGTTTATGGTTTATTTCTTAAGTATCATTTCACTAATTTATTTTTATATATATATATATATATAAACAAATAAATTTAAGTTTTATTGTTACTTTATTATTATTATTAATTTTTTAATTTATTTTTTAAAGTTATGTCCAAGTCTATGAAAGCATACATACTCTATCTCCTCTCTGGTTTTGAAAATATAACTTCTTAGAAAGAAACACATACTCCTAATCATTAAACCAACTTACGCTGTAATTATTATTTTAAATTGTTTTATTATTTAATTATTTTCTATTTTATCATATAAATTTAGAATATAAACCTTACTCATAATTGATCTTAACTAAAGATAAACTTTAAACTATTATATTTCACATATGTTTTTTTTTGTTTATCTTCATTGATCATGTATGTCTATCATGTATGTTTAGAATATAAACATTATTCGTGAGTTAATATTAACTAAAGTGCAACTTTTAACTATTAAATTTTAAAATTTTGTTGTATGTATTATTTGACGAAAACATTTAATCCACCAATTTGTCCCACAAGTATGTTGTTTTATATCATTTTAAAAGTGTCTTAATTATATCTTTGTTGTAAGCGTCTCACTTATGGATTTAAAGGTTCCAATAAAATATAGACGATGTCGTTTAACATATTTTGAATTTCAGAGCGATGGGAAATGTTTCATGGATTAGTGTTTATATAATTTTCAGATTTCAATTAATATTTTATAAGTTTATTTCCATTAATCTAATAATATGATTTTTGAAGATAGAGTAATTATTTTTATTAAAGTAAAATCAACTAATTAAGTAAATATTTCCACATCACATGTATATAGGAATTTAGCTAGTGGAGAATATATCTCCACGTAGTTAGATCTAATAATTTGTTACAAACTAGAAATATAGTTATTCTCAAGTTATGGAGTACATACATGAGAAGTAGGAGTTATATTTTTTAAGACTTTTCTTTAATGATTATTTTTCTTAATCTTACTAAACAAATTTTATTGATGGTTCAATTTGATGTTTACAAACATTATCAAAATTTTGATATCTATATAAAGAAACAACCATTTTCTAGAATGTATGGGTATCTAATTGCTACAATAATCAATCTACTAGGATGTCCTTCATATACATGGTTGATTCGATCATCATATCATCATACTTATACATGTTCCTTTAACTACCCTTACATCATCATCATCTTAGGTTTTGTTGGCTCACTTGTAACCATGCTTCAGGTTTTGTGAACATACAGTCAACCATATTTTTGGTTTTGTTGATTTTCCCCTAGCCATGCTCTCTATGCTCCTACATGACACTCTGAGGTAACAACAACACTATATAAGAATAAAAGAATACATATCCATATGTTCCCTCTCTCTCAAAAACATCATAACATCCTCATGTGATTTCTACTTACTAGAAACTACACTTACGAAGTGGTTTTTAAATTATCATGAACTACAAAAGGGTACACATGCTTCTTCAAGCTTACATCAATTGACTTAGCAACATTTAATGAAAATCTCTAATCATGGAGATGCTAGGTACATCAATAATTTTAGGGACTAATACATAAAGTCAATACATTATATATAAACTTGTTATAACTAAATGGTGAGACTCATACTACAATATGGCCATGAGTCTATGCTATTATTCAAAACATGACGTAATCTTCTCCGCCATCATTTAATCTTTGCTACTATTTCAACCATTACTCTATGCTTCCATAGTGCTTCCAAACACACTATCTCTATTTTCTATTGTTTCTTAGCTGCAACACAATCACATGAGTACCAATCTCTCCATTATATCAAGGACCTCTTTAACCACACCCCCCACCCCCCCCCCCCCCCCCCCCCACCCCGATTCAAACTTATCAATCGACTATAAAAAATTAATCCTGTAATGAACCCTTAGTTTTTTCAAGGAAGAACAATACAACTCAGTTCCACCTCAAAAAATTCCCATGATCTTAAATTATCTAAAAAAATATTGTCTTATACTAGTTGGAAGAAAAGAATACTATTGATACCTCACATTGAGTGATTACTTGTTGTCCTCTATGGTCCAACATCAAATAACCATGAATATTGATTCTCTAACCATTCTATAGACCTACTTCCATCTATAGAGTTACATGGGCATCATATACTATACTAGCTAGTTATCTAGGAAAGTAGTCTAGATATGGGACATATCCATCTCAGCCTTGCATTCTTTTCACCTACCAATTAAGCCTTATAGGGCACCACAAGACAAAAATTTCATGGGGAAACAAACTCATATCTAGGACACCCTTCTAACCACAACACTTACTAGTAGACTAAGGAATCATGTTTACATAAAACAAATGTTGCATCACTACAAAATAACAACAAGAGATACATAACTCATAAAAGGAAAACCGTACTCCTCCTCTATATTCATTTACATACTTTACATACTTAATTAGATATTTCACATCTTTTTTTAGCCTTTGCCTTGTATCGTAATGTTTCACCTGTCATTTGTTAGAGTAGCAAATTAAAAAAAAAAAAAATCTACATTTTTATTGAGGTAGCTACTCTCAATACCTTTATAACTATAAGATTCGTTCACCATAAAAAATACAAATATCCATATAAAGAAATAGATCTAAAAGGTCACCTTGTTTTTATAAGACAAATTACCAACATCCCATTTTCTCTTTTCAACTCATGTTGGTCCATCCAATCAATATAATGTTCCTTATCATTTACACAAATTCTACTCTATGATCCTCACGATTATCACTATATCAACAATACTTTTGGATGTAGATAACAATACATTTGGATGTAGATTACTCTATGATCCTCACCATTATCATTATATCAACAATACTTTTGGATGTAGATGATGGCCAATATCTATCATTGTTAGGAAATTTCTAACATAGTTAGTCCATAGCCTTATGTACCATATACTTATGGTTCTATACGAAAAATATATTAACACCATGATGCACATGTTTGCATATAAGAGGAAGAAGAAGAAGATGAAAATACATGAAATGCGGGAATCAGGGTCCATTGGATCTACTTATGTATTGATGGTATCCTCATGTTATAATTTTGGCATTCCATGAAGCCACTTCTCTATATTGTGAGCGTAATTAACTAGCTCCTATAGCTTGACCCTTAGGTTCATCTCAATATTTTTTATTTCTATATCCTTTCTTCCATTATTGATATTCCTTCCAACAAATATAGCAATGTCACCTTGAATGGTGCCAGGTTCTAAAGTTTTCGGGTTAGTTACACCTATTAATTTTTGTTTGTAATTGATGACTCCTTCACCTTCCCATACCATTGCAAGCATAGGACCAAAACCTAGGGATTCACAGAGGCTATTGAAAAATGGTTCTTTCTTTCAAATCATAGTATTGTTTCTTAGAAAATTATTTTGATTGAACAATGAAATTGGTCACAACAAGTTTGTTACCCTTCTACTAAAAACAAGAAAAAAAATTCAGAAAATTAGTTCTCTTTGCACATGACCATGTTTAATGGAAATAAAATTTCATTCGAGATTCTTAGCATCTATGCGAACCTTGAAGCATGTACAAAATTGTTTTCAATAGCAATTCTATATTAATCCATTATTTATTAAGCTCTTTGACAATCCTCGTCAAAAAACATACTAACAAGTGATGAGACCTTGCCTCTACATGAAGAGCCTAGCCCATTTTGAATGATAAATGAAAAAATAGAATCAAGAATGACACTTTATTATGGATAACCAAACTAGAGTAAAACCACCAACTCTATCGACCCTAAATGGAAACCAACAAGGCCATTTCCAAGGCAGTACTTTACCTTATAATTTTGTCCTTTCATTATTGATTTAGTTTAATCAAATTAAACATGTGAAATAGTTGAGCATAGAAAGAATGAGAATAACTAGATGAGTAAAAAAAACATATAGAGTGTTGCAACCCTCGACTCAACTTGATTGCAACTCTGTCTGCATCCATTTTATCTCTACTGAGGCCACACGCTCTACTGTAAGACACAACTAGGGTTGATCCTTCCAATATTCATCAAATTCTTCAATAAATATGTTCTCATCATTTGTTAGAGTAATAGTGCGCAGCAGAATAGAAAAAAATCAAGCATAGCATTAAAAACCATACACAAAAGACACAGTCATTTAACGTGGTTCACCCAACCAATCTGGGCTACGTCCACCAAATAGAGGCATCGGCAATCTTATTATTAATCAGGAGATTACAAAACAATTTCTTCCTCACACTCAAAAAATCTCATCCAATATCTGTACAGGCATATATTTTATAGCCAAGAGAATCTAACTGACTCATAAATCCACTCATAACAAATATAGGATACATTAACTCTTTCCCAACTAACTCGAGCTAATAGCAACAAATCCTATTGTTGTCACACTTTGAGATTTTTGCCTAATTTATGAAAACATAAAATCTTAAAAATCTCCACCTTGACAACAATTAGCCTGATATCCTGTTTGTTTATTATTTTTATCTTTTTTGCAAGCCAAGAGAAGCCAAACACCAACATAGCTTCTCTAACGAAACTAGTTTCGTGAAGATGTCTGCACAATTCTCTTTTGTATGCACTTTCTCAAGAGAGACTCCCCTTTCAGTGATAACCTGTCTTACAAAATGGTACTTGATCGGTATATGCTTTGATTTACTATGATACGCCGGATTCTTAGCCAAATGTATTGCACTTTGACTGTCACAAAATAACTTGATGTTGTCCTGCAACCTACCAAATTCACCAAACAAACCTTTCCACCAAATCACTTCTTTGCAAGCATGAGAAGTAGCAATGTATTCTGCTTCAATAGTGGATAAAGCAACAATGTTTTGTAGTTTTGACATCCAACTAATAGCTCCACATGCAAGAGTAAAGACATACCCTGAAGTTGGCCTTCTCTTATCCAAATCACCTGTAAAATCGGAATCAACATACCCACAAAAGAATTCAGTACTCTTATTATATGTAATACAATAATCACTTGAGCCTCTCAAATAATGAAGCACCCATTTCACTGCTGACCAGTGTTCTTTACCTGGATTTGTGATATACCTACTGACAACCCCAACTGCATGTGAAATATTTGGTCGCGTACACACCATCGCATACACTAAACACCCTACTACATTGTCATATGGAATTCGAGACATATAATCCTTTTCTTCATCTATATTAGTACATAAGCTCGAAGAAAGCTTGAAATGGGAAGCGAAAGGGACTGACATAGGCTTCACATTGTTCATACCAAATCTCAAAAGTATTTTCTCAATATACTTCTGTTGTGATAGCCATAGCTTACCATTGCTCCTGTCTCTAAAAATCTCCATGCCCAAAATCTGTCTTGTTGCTCCTAGATCTTTCATATCAAACATCCTTGCCATCTGAGCCTTCAACCTATTAATTTCTTCTATGCTTTTGCTTGCTAAAATCATATCATCAACGTATAATACTAAGATAATGAATATGCCATTTTTCAATTGCTTAAAATAAACACAATGATCATATTCACTTCTAACATATTTCTGACTCAACATGAAAGAATCAAACTTCTTATACCACTGTCGAGGCGACTGCTTCAGGCCATATAATGAATTCTTGAGCCTACAAACAAATTTCTCATTGCGATGATAAAAAAACCCTTCTGGTTGTTCCATATATATTTCCTCATCTAAGTCTCCATGTAGAAATGTAGTCTTAACATCTAATTGCTGCAACTCTAAATCAAGCAAAGCCACTAACGCTAACACAATTCTAATTGAAACTATTTTAACAACTGGTGAAAATATCTCATCAAAGTCAATGCATGCTTTCTGAGAAAGCCCTTTTGCAACCAGCCTTGCTTTGTATCTGTCTTCCGTATCATTCACACCCCATTTCAGCTTCAAAACCCATTTACACCCCACAGTTTTCCTGTCTTTCGGAAGCTCAACCAGATCCCA
This sequence comes from Pinus taeda, assembly GCA_000404065.3. Classification (NCBI taxonomy): domain Eukaryota; kingdom Viridiplantae; phylum Streptophyta; class Pinopsida; order Pinales; family Pinaceae; genus Pinus; species Pinus taeda. The sequence continues at coordinate 59,072 of APFE030124606.1, forward strand.
TGTGCCATTCTTACCTAAGGCCATCATTTCATCCTTCATGGCTGCTTTCCACTTGTCACTTTTCGAACCTTCTATTGCTTCCTGATAGCACAGAGGTTCATTGTCATTAGTAGTAAATGCAACAGAAGTGACATAATCATCATACCTTCTTGGTGGTCGTTTGATTCTGGTCGACCTCCTTAAGGATGTTTCTGGCACTTTCTCGATTGGTTGACTACCACCTATACGAACTTCTTGCCGATTAGTATCTAAGACCTGTTCATGATCTAAACCTGAACCCTGTTCATGTTCTGATTCTAAAACTTGTTCATGACTAGTATCTGAACTACGGTCATCATGACTATCATTAGAAATACTATCAAACTGAATGTGCTGAAAGTCAGATACATCATCCTGTTTCAATCTACTATCTACATCTAATTGTACAAGAGAGGATTCATTAAACTTTACATCTCTGTTGATAATGATTTTGCAGGTAGTAGGATCCCACAATCTATATCCCTTTGTTCCAACACCATACCCAACAAAGATATGCCTTTTAGACTTTGGATCTAACTTAGTTCATTGATTTTTAGGCACTAGAGCATATGCTTCACAACCAAACACTCTGAGTTTATAATAGTCACAAGGGTGTCCTTTCCATACCTCTTGCGGAATCTTGCAGTCTATCGCCATCGATGGAGATCGGTTTATCACATAACAAGCTGTTGCCACCGCTTCCGTCCACAACACCTTCTGCAGCCCGACGTTACTCAGCATACTCCATGCTCTCTCTAGAGGAGTCCTGTTCATGCGTTCAACAACTCTATTTTGCTGAGGCGTATAAACCGTGGTCTTATGCCTCTCGATCCCTACATCCTTGCAATAGTTGTCAAACTCCTTGGAAGTAAACTCACCGCCATTGTCAGTTCATAAACATTTTATTGTTCTACCAGTGTTGTTTTCTACCAATGCTCTAAACTGCTTGAAAACTGAAAACACATCAGACTTTCTTTTCAACATGTAGACCCAAACCTTCCTAGAAAAGTCATCAATGAATGATAAAAAATAAGACGAACCACCATATGAAGTTGTAGGGGTTGGTCCCCAAACATCTGAATGGATATAATCAAGTATGCCTTTACTAGTATGTTTGCCTTTTTTAAACTTTTGTTTACTTTGTTACCAAACACACAATGCTTACAAAAATCTAACTTTCATGACTTTAGATTTGGAAGTAACTTACGATCAGCCAAAATTTTCAACCCTCTCTCACTCATATGCCCCAATCTTTGATGCCATAAGTGAATGGAGTTACTGTCATGCTCAAACACAGTAGACACAAAATATGACCCTGTACCTCCATCTAACTAAAATAGATTTCCTACTTTCTTAGCTTTCATAACTAGTAAGATGCCTTTGTAAATTTTCATTACTCCACCTTGAATTACAGTTTTATACCCATTTGAATCAAGTGATCCTAATGAAATTTATCAAATTGATGCACAGGTGGAGTAAGAAGAAATTTTGTTCCAGTTCCCGATGTTACCCCTGTTTCTTTCTCCATGGACCAAGACAACCAAGCTAGCGAAGGATGTAGATACTACAAAAACTACACTCCAGAGCCCACTGCTTCCAGATGATATAAGGTTCGAAGGGTTACCTATGGGGTGTGTTCCAAGCACCAAGTTTGAAGATTGGGCCCTAGCAGAAAGTGACAAGTTCCCCGAACTCGCTGAAGGCACCCTACTACCACAGAGATGGTTACTAGGCATCGAAAGGGCTGGACTACTGAACATCTGATGGATCCCTTCTACCACCGCATGACCATCACCATATTCTTCATTCGACAGCTGCTAGGTCTCTTTCATGATGGATATCTCTGATTGGAAGAAACAATCCCAATCACAGCTGACCTAATCCACCGAGTTATGCACCTACCATATAATGGGAATAGCCCCGTAGACATAGCCAGAACTAGTAGTGAGGGAGGCATCATCGAAACAGTGAAGGCAAGGTACCATCTGGTAAAAGGAAGTGGGGGTATGTCATAGCAAGCATCAGTGACTGTGCAGTATGAGTCGCTACGCGGATCCTAGTGGGAAACTTATGAGAAAATGTCACGCTGATGAAGTGCCCGCCACTGTCATCGCATTGGCAGGACAGTGTGCCGAAGGGGTTTAGTTCAATTGGGCACAATTCTTATGCGATGAATTTATGACCAATTGTCGAGAAGCACAGGGCAAAAGTAAGACCTTTCATTATGCATGGTTTCTCTTATCAATCCTTCTAGTTATAGGGGACTTGCCACCAGAGAGCCAGTTTTCCAGCATTGAGGATAGTCTACCTGAGGTAGTGCGGTATATTTCACTTGGGGCTACAAAGGATGAAACAAGGGTTTCCGCGATCTAGGCATTTTGGACCTCCATGGAAGGAAAGATATAGATGTGGATTGCTCGAAGACCGTGCATGTCCCCCACAATCTACAACAACTTTCAAAGCACGGCTGAGTTCAAGGTAGAAATCCATCACATGTACATCTGCGCACGAAAGGACCTAGAGTGATCTTGGGTTACACTATCATTCCTTTCAATGGATGATGTCATTTACGCAATATTAGCATCATGGCCTTTGGAATGGCACGCCCCAGATAAGACCATTCTCGACCAAGTGGCTGCATAGAAGCATAAGAAGGAACGCCAGCAGAGACTCATCCAAATGGCAGAAAAAGCATGACAGGATCGTTAGGCCGCTTTGCAGCAAGAAGCTACCATGAGCCCAATAGCAACATAGAACTATATGGATTGAGGAATGGATTTGGACCCGGATCCACAAGACGAAATAGAGACGCAGGACCACCTCAAGCAGTCACGCATCGAGGAATCATCGGCTGCACGGAAAAGGTCCAAAACAATGAAGGCACTGGAAAAAGACTTCATGGAGAGCAGCCAACCCGTCAGCAATGTTACCACTAGTACATTTCCCGATCTAATCACTGCATAGACAACTGTGTTGGGGGAGATCAAAGCATAGTTACAAGCCTTAAAAGCTCAACCCACGGGATGGGGCCCTCGTGAGCCTATAGACGATACAGATGTCACCGCGTAGGAGGTTAGCACGCACACACCACACCTCATCTCATTGCTAGTGGAGGTTATCTGAGCCATAACCATGGGCGACAAAGGCTGTTGGGAATTAAATCTCACAACTATGTCCCGAGACATACTATACCTGCTACAAGACGGATTAACTCAGGAATTTCATGCCACGGAAGGCCAGGCATTCCACATTTTGACAGAACAAAAGGCAAAGATAGAACAGATCACTCTCCAGCATGATGAACAAGCTACCCAACACTGGGAGATAGAACAAGCTATGACAGAGGCGTGTGGTATGATCCTTGAGCTAGCCATCCCTGGGGACTCCCCCCTAACTACCAAGATTCAGCACATGGCAGCCGGATTTCGCACGGCCCAAGCAGAGGCTGCAAGACACCAGGAGGAGCTAACGTTACAGGTTTCAGAGCTCCATCTTAAGGCTCGGCCTCCCACACCTCCGACCGAATAGGAATGTTGTCGCAGCACAGTTGTAGTTGAACTAGAAACAATGAGTAGTGTTTTTCACGACTATGCGGGACTACTCGACCAGTCACATAGGATCCTTGCCGCTCTCCAGGAAGATCCAACCATATAGTGAGTAGAAACTAAGGTGTGTGATGTGCAACAAGCTTATGACACCGCCCGAGGCATTGCACAGATGGTCGTTATCACACAACAGTTGCCCAAGATGAAGGAGGTCCAAGTGCTCAAGGCCCAGGTTAATGCAGTGCAACAAGAGGAGGTCACCCTTAAAGAGCGTGTCCAACCCTGGCTCGATGAAGTGTTTAGCATATCTACAACCATTGAAGGCAAACTCACATAGATGCAGGCTGTCTGTGTGACGGAGCAAGCCATTGTAAATGAGATAGATACCTCAGCGACTCATGTGGAAAGGGTACAGAGATTTGCAACCGAGTTTGCTATAAACACAGGCACGATGCAGAAGTTGCTAACTGACCTATCTGCAAAGATTCCCGGCCCAGTTGAGTGACTCAGGATGAATCACGATGATTGTGTTGGGGGACCGTTGGGTAGCGGAAGCCCCGTGTAAAGGCTATGGGGCGTGAAGCCCACAATTTTGGGTAAGAGCAAGGTAAAGGCTCCGCGAGAGGCATGTAGCACGATGTGTAATAAGTCAAAGTCAAAAGGGTAGTCCACCCAAAAATAATGAAAAAAAATGTAAGTTGAGTTGGCCCGCCTATGGATCGCAATCCATGGAAAGGTATAAATAGAGTAAGGCTCTATGAGTAGAGTAGCTAAGTTTTT
>APFE030124606.1:65699-84150 GCA_000404065.3 Pinus taeda
TATATATATATAGGACGTATGAGATCAAAATATGCATTAATATGAAGTTCAGTGTGGTAGTTACTATGTAGTAATGTGTCAAATCATAAGCCTGCACTTACTCTTTATCATGCACCTCTTTCCATTCGTTTCAAGAAGCTCACCTTCTCTTTTGTTTTCATCCCTTTCATCGTTCCAAATCGCTTCACTTGGTGTGTTATCGATTTTCTTGATGTACTCACTAGCATAATAGTGGGAATTGAATAGGTGGTTGATTCAACCATTCTTTATATTCTTCCTCTATGATTCTTCCTCTCAATGTAGCCTTCTCTTGAGTTGATATTGTAGTGTGGTTCTCTAAAAGGTGGTAGGTGGGTTGCTCATCATCACTAGAACCCTAATTTTAAAAAATATTGAACGTCATTATTATAATATCAATGATATTAGTAAACACGTCAATTCAATTGGTTTGTTGAAATTACATTATACCAAACAATTATTTTCATAGTTGATCCAGGATTGTGGCTGGAAGATGCCATGTTCCAATTGGCAAGGTGAAGAGGTTGTACATTTTCATCTACCAACTACTTGTGATATGCTTCTCCTAATAAGAGCTTCTGACTTTTTTGAAAATGAGTAATATTTTCTACATCTGAACTCGATTTTGAATCACGTTCCTCTAAATTTTGATACATTTTTATTCAAATTGACATGAGTTAAAAATTAAAAAAAAAAAAAAAAAAAAAAAAAAAAAAAAAAAAAACAATTGAAATATAAATAAAAACTGAACTTACTGGAGATGGAAAGGGAGAAATTTTTGAAGGAGTTTGATCGGGAATAGGGAACGAGCTGGAATTTGAAGAATTGGCCATTTACAGATATTATTGATATTTTGTCCCTACATTTGAGAAAAATCATAAATAAAAATTTGTGTGCGTATCCAAAATTAATCTCGACAACCATATAACCACAATATGAATTTCAATATAGTTTTCAAACCATTTTTCAATAATATGGCGACTTTAAACAAAAAATATATATTATGAACTACTGTAATTCATGTGGAACATTCTAAAGGATAATTTGAGATTAATATGCCATTATGTGAAATTAAAATTTCAGATAGCTTTTAAACCAAACTGGTGTTCTTATAAAAAAACGCATCAATCCATTTGAAACATTAATAACACCGAGGTGTTTAAATAATACCTGCGCTAGTTTTTGGCATTCCAAAAAAAATATGTTATCATATCAGTGCTCTTCAACAAAAACGTACCGATTCGTTTAAAAAAAAAATAACACGGCTATGCACCTATTTCCCAATTTTAAAAATAAAAATGAATTCAACCAACTTGTTACACTTATAACAATTAGAGCGCCAATACTTTTAAATAGAAATCACACCATTGTGTTAAAAAAATTAATTTGTTTCGATATTTTGAGAAAAAAAAAAAAGGTTAAAAGTTATATCATGTCAGTGCGTTGAAAAGCTTTGCCTCCGTGGAAATGGCAGTGTATCCTTTGTATAAATGCATTGGTATGCTTGACTATCTAATGCACAAATGTGAAAATAAAGTTAAAAAAAAAAAAAAAAAAAAAAAAAAAAAAAAAAAAAAAAAACCGCGATTTTTTTTTATTCAAAAACAAGTGGAAATTGATTTTTGAATCCAATTTCATAAATTCTTTTAAATAGAAAAATTTATTCACCATTTTATTACTTTACCTAAAATTTCGAGTGAGCGATTTGTAAGAGAGACATAACAGAAGCACTGTGTAGCAACAAAATACTTTGGAGCAGCAAAACTATTCAGAAGATTAGGTGTTGAAAGATATGGTGATGTAGTCAAAAAAATGCATAGTAAAATTTTTAAATTTTATTGTTTATTTTACTAATAAGAAATTTTACAATTTTTGTTAGGGTTTAATTAAAAGAGATATCATTTGCAAGAGAGACATACTGAGAGCACTGCAGAGCTGCAAAATATTTTGGATCCATCAAAAGATTGAAAGTTGAAAGGTATGGTGATTACCTCAAAATCCTAGATAGAAAAAATCTTAAATTTTATTGTTAAAATATTTTACAATTTTTGTTAGATTTATTCACACCTAAGAAAAAAATAATTTAAGACCCTGTAAAATAAAAAATCTACTATATATTTTACTAGTAATTTTTTTTACGATCTGCTTTCCTATTTAAATTTAATTAAAATTTAGACAAAATAAAATTTAGTATTTACCTTAAACCCTCATTTCTTCCTGTACAATTTCACCTTAGGGTTTAACTTCCTCTACCAATTCACAATTAGGGTTTTCCAATTTAGGGATTTTAGATTTAATGGGTTTGTGTACTTTATATAGGGTGTTTGACATGCAAAGTAGGGGAATCAGTTATTGAATTAGATCCAAACCCTATCGGTCGTCTCCATTTTTTTTAAAATGACTATATGTTCCGCGATGCGCTCTCTGTAATATAATGCACCAGTGCTCCCTGTGTAACACAACACACTAACATATTAGAACACTCCATTATGTCCAGTCTATTAATCATAGATCATAATGTGTTGACATGCCTCTTCCAAATAACATCATTAAATCATTTTGGTGTGTTTATCCTTAAAAATCACATGTAATAACTTAAAATTAATTTTCCATGACGGTGCAATTGAACAATTAAATGCCCGATGAGTTTAATGTTCTAAATGCAGAAGTTACTAGAGCTTTTTTGGCTCAAAATTATTTGATTTAATTGTAAAATATAGTTAATGACTTCCATATTGAATGATATAGGTTATATATTGATAAGAAAATGTCCGAGAAGGTCTCAAGTAACAAAACCACTGATTGAGACAGTGATAGCACTTCAAAAAAAGCAGAGAAGGCAAGTTCTTTGTAAATTATTTACAAAATTAATATGTTTGAGCTATATGTAATTTTAACTAATATGTATTGGTTGGTGTGTGTCACGCAGAGCCACAAAATGAAAAAGGTCAATAATATTATTTCTAATCTAGGTGGAGAAGAGCATTAAATCCTGATAGAAAAGTTGCATAATGATGAATAAGCTGAATGAAAAAATATTATTCAATATGAGTTTTACTTTTTTTTTCATTAATAATATACTTAAGAATATTAGATAACATGTTTCAAAAAATCTATTAATTCATATATGTTTAATGTTCTACACGGATCAATAATGAAGAAAAAGATCAATGTCCTGCTATGATCTATAATGCAAACTTGAAGGTGACAGTAAAATTGCAAGTACAAATTTTATGTATTGTAGGCAATGAATCACTTTGCAAAACAAATAAATTATGGTTTTTAAACTTAGTTAACAACAAAAAATAGAGAAAATAGACCATATCAGAAACACATAACAACAAAAGTGATAAAAGAGTTCACCCCTCTCCTGGGCTACATCTCCTCGTTCAGCTTCCAATGTTGGGCCTCTTTCATTAAGTGCTCAAATTTGTTTCTACATGGATTTATAATTCTCATAATGTAAATGTGATGCCTCCAATGGCTTTAGAACTGTCAAAAACCCCAATATGGGCTCTTTCTACACCTCATTTGGCCAAAAAATGAGAAAGTTATGCTTCTCCCAAGTTTTTCCCAATTTCCATAGCTAATTATCCTACAATTCGACCCAAACCTAGCTTGAGGACCCCAAACCCAGAATTAGCACAAATTTGGCATACAATCCTACCCAACGGGCGAAACTTTCAAACACTTTAAATGTCCTCTAACCCCCACTTTCCAAAAACCATGGTCATGTGGGGGCACTTGCCCAAGGGTTGGGGAAAACCATCTACCCCTGTTGGATGGCCCTCAATGAAATTCCAATATTCATCCTAATGGTGCAGTTAGCGCTCAAAATCTATGGCTAAAGCCTTAATACCCACACTCGCTAATTATCTTAAGCATGCGATCATGTGTGGGTGCATATGCCCTGGGGTTGACCCTCGCTCCGCACCCTAAGGGCTAGCCCCCACCAAAGCTCTCGTTTGTAGTCCGCTTACACTGTAATGGCATAGAGTTGTGACCTTGGGTCTGGGGCTAAGCCCTAGCCCTTTGCCCCACCCCATGGTTCTTATGGGCGTAATGACTATGGCTAGGGCTTAGCCTCGACCCAACTCCCAAATGTGAAATGTGCCATGGTTAAATAGAGGCTAAGAGCATATAATGTTAATTCATATGTGGTGGTGTGATGGTAAAGAGCCTTGATGTTTGGGAAGAGGTTGTGTGCTCCACCCCTAGTGTGGTCCTTCGACTCTTCAACTAAAATTTTAACATGCCACCGGGAGGCCCGTGGCAGCTATCCATTAGCCCACGTGGCCTTCAACCATTAGTCCACAAAATTTCACGGTGAGCCATAAATTATAATAAAAATTACAACCAATAAAATTCCAATATTTTTTTACCAATTTGGAGTGGCCAAGGGGCAACCTGCCACTGGCCCAAAAACATACAGTCAACCTGTCAATCTGCAATTTTTTTTTACATGCTTAAGAATTCGATTAGAACTTGATATCGGGAGCATACAATATCTATTTTGAAAGATTCAAGTTGTGTTGGATTCAGATCATTGAGATTTACGCACTAGTATAGGTTTTGAGAACACTTGGACACTTTTAATTTTGAGCACTTTATTGATCTCTTGGATCATACTAAGAAGAGAAAAATTATAGAACGTGCAAATGAGGATGAATTGGTCCTTAGCTCATCTAGAGTGGTCTTGGAGGTTAATAAAAGGGGGGAAATTTTGACATAACTGTAAGGGGTCTAGTGGAATGAACATATAGATGTATTTTCCATTTACAATACAAAAATCAATCCAATGATTCTAAGAACCAAATTATATCTAAACTACAGGAAGTGTTTCCAGAGCAATGGTGAATGCAACATGTCAGACTTGTAATAGAAAAAACATACAACAACATGAAATAATCATTCAAAAGGTGATATTCCTAATTATATAAAATTATTTTTATATATTACTGCAAACCATTCATTTATTAATATCAATTTTGTTATATTTAGTTTTCATATATCATTATAAAAATAATTTATTAATTTTTTTCGAGAAGATTATGAAAACCCCAAATGCTCAATGCATTGATATGCTAAACATGCTAGTAGGAATGTCCAAAAAAGTCTATAAGGAGATAGTAAAATAAATGGACATAATTGCATCACAAGAGAAGCCATCTCAACAACCGCATGCTTCAAATGTATGTAATCGTGATTGAGTTTGTACATATAAAAATAATTTAGCATTGAATATTAATTTTCAAGTATTTTCTTGCATAAAAGAAAACGTGATGGAACTCATTCAACACATAAAATAGCACAAGGAAGAAAAGGGTTGATTTTAAAGTTTGTGAGTAATTTTTTTTGTTTCCTTATAACAACTCAAGGATTCATTTTTGAATATTTCAAGTTGTTAATTTACAACAACCATCCTTGAATTTCTTGAAATGGGTGCTAACATACAAAGAACAGTCATCGGAAGAATTGATTGACATTGGGTTAAATAAGGGTTGTGAGCATATGTTAGCATATCATAAATTAATTATGGAATTTGTAAGTATATATGTTCTTTTACTCCTCTTAGTTTATAATTAATAGAACAAACAAATCCTTTATTAAATCTATGATTTATAATGGGGTTTAAAACAAGCAGGAAACAAAGTATGGAACGTTACCCCAATAGAAGAGTTGTTGCAATAAGTTATGAGTCTTGGTTTTGAAACCATGTACACAATTTATGAGTCACTTATTGTTCTAGTGCATTTCTATTTGATTTAGATTGATGTATATGATTTATTTCAATCTTCCTTATTCTCACCAATGTAGACACACTCATTACACTTTATTTTTATGTTTACAAATGGGACAAGATTAAGAAGATGAAAACAATCAATGAAATCAACAAAATGTTCCTCCAAATAACCCAAGTCGTGGAAGTATCTTGAGCAGTTACAACAGCTCCAGTGAAGAATGATGATTGATTTGGACATCAATGCAACCTATTGTATGTTTTGAAACAATTTTCTAGGAAAATCAGGAATCTCGGTTAATGTAATAGACATAATGTCCCAATTGAAAGACAAGGGGCTAGAAATAACAATCTCGTTGTATTAGAAAGAGCCTCTAATTGATATATAATAAAATACATTTTAATTTATTATATTGTGTTATCCGATGTTGTTGTGAAATGCTACACCACTGATTAAATATTATAATGAAGAGATGTGAAATCTGATAATATAACAAATTAACAATCCTGTTTTGTATTAGAAAGAGCCTCTAATTGATATATAATAGAATACATTTTAATTTATTATATTGTGTTATCCAATGTTGTTGTGAAATGCTACACCACTGATTAAATATATGGATGATTAAATATTATAATGAAGAGATATGAAATCTAATAATATAACAAATTAATCCGAAAATCATATAAAAATTCACTAATCAATTTTTAATTTATATGAACACTATTATAAGATATATGTTGATATTTTGATAAATAACGGATTTAAAAAATTCCAATAAATGCAGTGTCACAAGTCAATCTTCCAAACAAAGAGAAAATCTAATTCAAAAAATTGGTACATTTATAACATAAAAAAGCATCGGTGCATTGTGTAATACAAAAAGCACCGTGATGACATTTTTTGCATGTTGAGTGCCTTTTAAGAAAACGAGAACATTAGTGTGTTTATTGCTTAAAGCACTAGTCTTGTTTGAGATTAACACCCTAGTGCATTGTAATTCTTAACGCACCAGTGCTTTCATATAACCAACTCCCTGGTCCTACAAAATATTGTTTCCATCTCGGTGCTTTATCAAAATTAATAGGACTAGTACTTTTGTATAGCTAACACACCGGAGCCTATATACTAACAATACGCATCGGTACTGCAAGTTTAAAAAAAACACCAGCATAACAATTATTTTTTGCGTGCCTCTATGCCATTCCTTAAAAGAGAGGCCCAAGGATTTTTATCTCTTAGCACTGTTGCGGTATATATTACACACCAGTATTCTTTGCATTCAATTCCTTAGTGCTTTTACTTATATATGTTTCTCAGTGCTTTTATGTATGTAGCGCATCAATGCGGCCTATTCCATTAAGCACACCAAAAAACACATCTGCTAGAAACTCTGGTCGCCCAGATTTTTTTAGTTGTGATGAAATTATGTTAAAACCTCTGCTACCCCAAACGAATGTTTCAGTGAATGTTTTTTTGGCAGCTTCTGCCAATTTTATAACACCAAAAACCTCTGTTATAAAATTCTCTAAAAGGTATTTTCCTTGTAGCATCCTCTTTGTTTTGATGGGTATTGATACATCGAATACATGTATCACTTCCCATAATTCCTTGAATGCATCTACCAATGGTTGTAAGTAGACATCTCTATTCTTCACTTGTCTTTACCAAGAACTATGAGAGCCAAAATAGGATGTTCATTCTTCACAGAAAACCATGGGGGGCTATTATTTTTTATCACTATTATATGTCAAACAAAATAGTTGGTGTTTTGGAGGGAATATGGGTTGATGCCATCCATGGCTATGTTGATTCATAGAATTCATACTTCATCCTTGAATTTTTGGTCCATGTATCCTCTATATGCTTCATGGCTATTGAATCTGTTGGGATTCACCTAACTCCCGACTCACTTCTATGTGAGGTATGTCGTCCCTACAGCATAACTAATTCTTTACAACAAAAGAGCCTTTCAATCCTTCAGATTATATGCTTGTGCCTCAATATCCTATGAGAAGGACTATGTGATTTACCCTTCTTTTTATTTATGGTACCTGCCATGTGCACATTTCGAACATTTCTCTTTGTCTCCATATTCTCCTCTATATAGAATACAATCATTCAAACATACATGATATGATATATACTCAACACCCAACTTTTTCAACAATTGCTTTTCCTCTTCGCAGCTACCAGGCAAGACATTATCAATTAGAAGAACCTTATATTTGAATAACCTACAGTTGGAAGGAAATATAAATGTAAATTTCAATATTAAACGTTCATAAAATTGACCATTTCCAATGTTGATTATGTGACCAGATTTATCAAATAAATCGGACTCGATCATGGTCAATTACCTCAATATTTGGTTGAATTGAGGCTTCTGTGATCCATAACATTTATAAGAAAAATTTCGGCATAAATCACATGCAGAAAATATCTGTCGACGCGTTTCAAACCAACTAGTGTGGTTCATCCTCAAGACAAGTTGAATGAACAGATCTCGCTTTGCATATTAAATAGATAGCAGAACATTCTAGACCGGGTAATGACTATAATGACAACGGCTAGATTTGACTGGGAAATGGCTAGTTGGCTTAGATAAGGGTCAAAAACTATATCAAATAAGTTAATATTCTTATTAAAATACGAAATGGATCATTTTATAATTATAAAAATATATTAGAATAAGTAAATTTGAATGAGTAAATCATAAAATAAATTAATCTAAAATTGTTAGTTATCAAAGTTAATATAAATATTAGTTAGTTATAGAGTTATCTAAAAATAGTTAAATTATATTTAATCAAATATAAGTAAAAGGACATACATTTATAAAATATATTAAAATAAAATAATTTTAAATAAATTAATCTAAAATTGGTTGAATTGAGGCTTCTGTGATCCATAACATTTATAAGAAAAATTTTAGCGTAAATCACATGCAAAAAATATCTGTCAACGCGTTTCGAACCAGCTAGTGTGGTTCATCGTCAGGACAAGTTGAGGAGTCAGATCATGGCTGCAAATTAAATAGGGAGAGCAGATCTTCCAAACGGCTAGGTTGACCAGGTTGACCAATAACGTCTAGATGATATTATAATGTTAAGAAGTTAAAAGGTGATAAAAATGATATTATAAATATACTAATTAAATTATAATATATTATATATTCGAATGTAATATTTTTATTGTAGTCAAAAGGTAATAAAAACTACTATTATAATTATAGTTTTAAAAATTAATTAATAAATAATATATGATATATCCAAAATGATTCCATTCTATTTTCATATATCATTCTACGGTTATTAATATATTTAAATTCTTTATTGATTTATATACTAGGGATAAGTAAAGAAAGAATTTACTTCAGTTATTAAATTAATTTATTTAGTACTAAGAATGTTATTCTATTTTATTTTTATTGCATATTATTCTATGGTTGATAAAATTAACTTAATAAATCATTAGGGAAAGGTAAAGGGATTTTATTATAATATTGGTTAAATTTCTATTTATTTATTTATAAACATAACTATTCATTTATTTATTTATTTATTTTATTTATTTATTTATTTACTATTCTATAGTTGTTAAATAAACTTATTTAATTAAGTGTTTATATCCTACGGGATGAGTAAAAGGGTTTTTTTTTTTTAATACAATTGATTTAATGGAAATAATAAACTATTAAAGAATATTAGTTAAGTTTTTATTTATTTATGTCGTTCAAGAAAAAAAATAGAGCGAGCGACAAATTCTAAAAAGAAGAAGGTTAAGAACAAGACCATAAGAAAACCACTGAGCCAAAAGGAGAAACCCTAGGAGGAAGGAAAAGACAAGGCTCCAAGGATAAGGATCCGTGAAATTAAGGGAAAACATAGAAAGCTAGAAAAAGTTAAAAAAGCGGGGGGTAAGGAAAAGCAAGACTAGGAAGAAAGGGCAAGGATCCAGCAGCTACTGATCTTCCAGCCGTCATCTCTATTGAGATTTTTTGGCCTTCTTTCAATTTCAATAGCTTCCCTGAATTTACGGTGATGGAACTGCGCAACCTTGGCAATAACCTTGGCCTCCTCAATACAAACCTGATGCTTGGTCTTTTCCGCATGCTCTGCTAACACTGAAGACTTGGTTCTCCCATGTCCTAGGTCAGCTGCATGTTCGTTGATCCTTTGATGGATGGAGCGCTCTGTTTCCCCGATATAGGGGGTCCCATAAGAACAAGGGATCAAGTAGACACCCTTCATTTCTTTAGGGTCAATGGGATCTTTCACCAATCGGAGGGATTTGCGAATAGTGTTGAGGGGCCTAAAGGTTGAGGGAATATCATACTTCTTAAGGATCCGAGCGATCTTGTCTATGGTTCTCTAGACATAGGGAAGATGGACACCTAGCTCTCGCAATCAAGTCAAGTAGCTTTGTGAGTTCCCTTTGCCATAAACTCATTGAGAGCAATCCCATTACCCCTAGGATCTATGGTTTGCCTAAGATTCACAAAGAAGGGGCCGCCCTGAGGCCTATCGTCAACACCATTGGTGGTCCGACCTACCTTTTAGCTAAGTTAATTACCCTTAAGGTTAAACCCCTGGTTGACCATACAGAGTCCTTCATGAAAGACTCTGCTTCCTTCATTAAAGAGCTTAAGGACATAAAGCTTAACCCTGAGGACATTCTCGTCAGTTTTGATGTGGTCTCCCTTTATACTTGTATCCCTATAAAGGAGGCCTTGGAAGTGATCTATCACCTAACAGGTCTCGATACCGCGCATCTGCTTGAGATCTGTCTCACTTCCACTTTCTTCTGTTTCAAGGGTGAGTTCTTTGAATAGACCTGTGGTGTTTCCATGGGCTCACCCCTATCCCCTATTGTTGTGAATCTTTTTATTGAAGATTTCAAAGCCGAAGCTTTAGCCTCGGCTCGTCTCCTTCCCAAGCTGTGGAAAAGATATGTAGATGACACTAATGTCATCTGGTCCCATGGCCAAGAGGAGTTGGATCTCTTCTTCAATCACCTCAACTGTCAGTCCTTTGCCATTAAGTTCACTATGGAAAAAGAGGTCAATGGTTGCCTCCCTTTCTTGGATATTCTTATATCTAAGAATAAGGATGGTTCACTCTCCCACTCAGTGTTCCGGAAGAAAACACATACTAAGCAGTGTCTTCATGTCGATTCCCATCATTTCCCTACTCAAAGTTGGGTGTTCTTAACACCCTCGCTACTTGTACCCTTAGGATTTCTGATAGGGAGAGCTTTGATAAGGAGAAATTCCATCTCCTTAATGTCTTTGTGGAGAATGGCTATAGTAGGTGCCTAGGTCAGAAGGCTTTCCTTAAAGCCTCTAAAAATTCATTAATTATAAAAGAACCTAAAGTGTGTCGGCTAGGTGTCCATCTTCCCTATGTCCAGGGAACCACGGACAAGATTGCTCAGATCCTTAAGAAGTATGATATTCCCTCAACCTTTAGGCCCCTCAACACTATTCGCAAATCCCTCCGATTGGTGAAAGATCCCATTGACCCTAAAGACATGAAGGGTGTCTACTTGATCCCTTGTTCTTATGGGACCCCCTATATCGGGGAAACAGGGCACTCCATCCATCAAAGGATTAGCGAACATGCAGCTGACCTAAGACATGGGAGAACCAAGTCTTCAGCATTAGCAGAGCATGTTGAAAAGACCAAGCATCAGTTTTGTATTGAGGAGGCCAAGGTTATTGCCAAGGTTGCACAGTTCCATCACTGTAAATTCAGGGAAGCTATTGAAATTGAAAGAAGGTCGAACAATCTCAATAGAGATTGTTAAGAATTTACTGCACAACATAAATTAATTACCGAGAGGAATAAATATAAAATTAAACAGCAATAACCATAAACACATAAATACACATGTTTATCCGGGAAAACCCCAAATCCGGGGAAAAACCCAATCATAATGAAATTTCATTATCCTTGGCCAAAACCCTGGCCAATCCGGCCAAGTGAGCCTTCACCGCTCACCTCCAGGCCATGCATTACAATGAAGTCCTTCCAGCCTTTTATAGGCTCCATTACATATAATACCACGGGCAGAATACCATGGGTGCACAATACCATGTGCCCCAAAACCATCACTATTTAACGTCGTCAACTTTTGACTCTATCCTGAGTCAAGTTTACCTAACAAATCTTGCATTTCCTAAATAATTTTCAAATCAACCCTCACTCCTTGATGACCGGCAATGTGTCCTAAATATTCTACTTCTTCCATGCCAAAGGAAAACTTGGATAATTTGACAAATAATTTATGATCTTGGAGCAACTGCAACACTAGTCAACATGCTGAAGGTGTGTGTCCCATGCTATGTTGTAGATGAGAATCTCATCAAAAAATACCATGACAAATTTTCCGAGATATGGTTTTAGAAAATGGTTCATGAGGATTTGAAATGTGGATGGGGCATTATAGAGACTAAGGATTGATAATGGCCTTCATGAGTGCAGGAGGTTGTCTTGGGAATGTAAACATCCTTCATCCATATATGGTGAGAGCCTGAGCAGAGGTCCAACTTTGTAAAAAAGTTTGCACCATGCAGTTCCGCAAGAAGATCATCAATTACTCGGATATGAAAATTTTCCTTGATAGTGAGCTTGTTAAGGGCCCTAATGTTTGGAAACGTGCACCATTCATAGGTTTTCTTTAAAACCATGACCATTGGAGATGAATAAGGGCTAGTGTTGGGAAAAATAACACCAACTTCTAGGAGTTCCTTAATGATTTTTTCAATTTCATTCTTTTTTGCAAAAGGATATTTATAGGGGTAGAAATTTGTCAGTTGGGTAATCGAGAGAAAAGGGATGCTATGATCATGTTCAACCCTAGAGGGTGGGATCTCCTTAGGTTTGTTAATGACTCACTCGTGGCAATCTAATACCTATTACATATCTGGTTGAATGGTAGAAGGAGTAAACTAAATGGCATGGATGGCATTAAATTATGCTACTATCCCATGATGGCCTCTTTTTAAAAGTATCTCCATTTGTTGTTATATGATGATAATAGGAGCACTTTCCTGGAGTCCCCATAGATACTAGTGTGCTAAGCCATTTAGTGCTAAGGATAATGTCACAACCACCCATTTCAATGGCGAACACATGGGTTTGAGCTGAAAATCCCCCATCTGAAGCTTAATATTTTCACAACATCCTTCAAATTTCATGGTCCCCCCATCAACAATAAGGGCTTGGAAATTAGATACTGCCCTTATAAAACAATGGATGACTTCTACTACTCTCTTATGGACAAAGTTACACATGTTAATATTGTCAATCAACACCACTATTGGTCGATTTTTAATATAACCTCTAATTTTGAGATTCTCCGGAGAAGAAATCTCTGCCAAGGCATGGAGTGAGATAACTAGCTCATTAGTGAGTTGTACTGTCATTGTTTAGGGTTGTTTTGGGTTCACCCTCTTCTTCCTTAGGAACTTTAGTGGATGGAGCTCCATCGATGAAGTTGTTTCCATTACCATTGATTTGAAAGAATTTTGGTTCATTGCGTTTATGTCTCAGTGAGTATTTGTCATCACAGTAGTAGCAAAGTACTTGTTTCCTTCTTTCAACATTTTTTATCAGTTACACCTTTTGAAACTTAAGTGTTTGGGTGGGGCCCATAACTCGAGTGGAATGTGCCCGTGTGGCAAAATTTGGATGATTGGATTGGGAATTTAAAGCTAATTTTTCCTCTAAGGCCTTGTGGCATGCTTCCAACCAAGTATCTAGGTGATGCATTAAAACATGGGCTTGAGTGGCTTCCTTTAGGCCACTCATTAAACATTCCATGTAAAAAGAATCTCATAGTCCCTCATTACAAATGGCCAATTATATCCCTTCTTGGTTATTTGTACACCTCCCATAGCATCCATGGATTTCCTTTCCCAAGCATGAGTGGGTACATGTAAGGGATGGTATAGATCATATTTTGTATTACTAGGCTTGTAGAAAATATTGTATCTTTTTGCATGCTAGGCTACTAAACATACCTTTGTAAGTTTTCCACACCTTCCCTATACCAAAATTCTCTACAACCTTAGAGGTGTGAGCCTCTTTAATTATCTATAGTCACTGAAATTTAGGAACACATAATCCTATATAGTAACTCATTATAGAGATGATAATAAACTATTCTATCGCTATTGTGCACATGAATCTAGTGTTTTAATTGTTGAAACACATCCTTGAAAACTTAATCCTCTACGTACACCTCTTTGTATACATGATTGGGGATAATATCCATGTGTATCAAAGTTCTGAATGATGTGACCTTTGATGTGGATGACCTTGAAAATCATGTTGACCAACTTGTTTGTGTTACCCTTATTGTACTTGATTACTGAATGTAATCGTTGTTAAAAACACATCCACTTATAATTATTAGTCTCTTATAACTTACTTTGGGCTTTCAAGTATTGCAGTAGCTCGTATCTATGTGTATTATTGTCTCCTTTCCATTATATATTTCTTCCAATTTTTGACAACTTTTACTATGGCATAGATCTCCTTATCATAGGTAGAGTATTTGAGAATTATCCCATGAAATAATTTAGAATGGTAGCATACATGCCTTCCTTCATGCATTAAAACTACTCCCATAACATGCCCACTAACATCTATCTCCACTTAAAAGAGTTGCTACAAGTTTCCAGTGAAATAAATAATGTTTGAATAATTTTCTTTAAGTCCTGAAAGGCCTCTTGTTGTCCCTTTACACACTGGAAACTCTTTCCAACTTTTTTATGACATGGAGTGGTGCTGCTACTGCTGAAAATGAGGAAGTGTATTTTCTTAGGTACTATGCTACCATAATGAAATGATTGAACTTAGTAACATTAATTGGCAAAAATCACTTCCTGATGGCCACTATATTGTAATTATCTATCTTCATGTCTACTCCAACAATAACACACACTAAATATACTAAAGACTATTGTTAAACCTTACATTTATTGATGTTTTTTGGTAGTTGGTGCTTATTTAATGTCTCTAGCAACTACATCAAATATGAGATGGGATCCTCCTAGGTATCACTTTATGGTAGTGTATCATTGAGAGAAAAAATAAAAAATAAATACAAAAACTCACATAGGATGTCATTCATTAACCTCATGAATGTAGGTTTCGCGTTACATAAACCAAACAACATGACTGACCACTTGATGAGCCTCATAAATGCGTAATTATATGGGCTCATTTTACCTCCTAACCTAGTCAAATTAACCATTCTCTTAGCTTATTGCATGATTTTCTGATTATATTTATGCTTGTAGGGTGAGTTGAGTTAGTTATTATGCCATGTGGTCTAACATGTATTTAATGCAGATTATTGTTGGATTTCGAGGTCAAAGTCAAGAATCTACTGGTCAAACTACAGCAATAACTTGAAGTAGATAGAGGAGAGGACTTATAGGAGGGAATCCGCCTAATTTATTGCACCTCACTTCGAATTCCCCTTCATTCAGCTCAGAGTACAAGAAGCCAAATAATGCACTAGAAGGCAGCCAAGCAAGTGGAAGATAATTGATAGTTATCTCGAGTTTTGGGAGCCAAGCCTCCCTAATTTTAAGGAAGCTGTTGGTAGCTTCATATGTATAAGTAGAGGGGCCTAGGGCCTCACTAGGGTTGGATTCTTTGCTTGTGTGAACTCTGCTCGAACTTTGAGCTTACTATTTTATGGAAGTTTTATGTAATGTTGTTATTCTTTGATAATGAAGATGGAATCCTTTTTGAGATAGCACTGAGTTACCTCAAAGGGTTGAAGCTCTTGGGTTAGGACCCAATCCAAGAAACCAAGCTTATATTTACTTGTATTTGTATGCTTTACCTCAGTTTGTAGATTAGTTTGGTGTTAGATATATTTCTCTTATGGTTAAGAATAGGTTGTTTTTGATGATTTAGTAGCTTGCTTCCATTTGTGCTTTTTGTAGCAGGTTAAGCAATAACCAGAGAAGATTGCAAAGGCTAGCAATAGTGACTTGACCTCTCTTCCTCCCTTTGGGACCATGGTTTCAGACAAAGACTCTCTTGCTACCCCAAAAACACATATTTTCTTCATTCCTAGGACTTCTAGTGTTTGCAGCTCTTTAGTAGGTTGATAGTCCAGTTTTGCTTTGCTTTAGATCTTCTTTATCATGTCCACTTCCTGATTTGCAATATTCCTTTTGTATACTTTCCTTTCTTATAGAATTTCTCAGCATTTCCTTCTATACATCATAGTTTACGCCATTTTAATGCAAAACTCTGTTTTTCCTAGAATGCACACATTTCATTGGTTGCTTGAATTTCTTGATTGATTGTTAGTTTTTATGGAGAAAATATCTTCCAGCATTAGGCTAGATTACTAGTAATCACACCCTCCATGTGATCCATTCCCTATAGGTCTCCCAAGCCTCACCTCAATTCTGCCCTAGTTTCCTTCATTTTTCATAGAACTTCTTCCTCTCTCCTTGAGCAAACCCAATCATATTTCTCTCTCCCAATGTTTCGTGGTAGAACTTAGGCACTCTAATACCTCATTACAACCTTCATCCACCTTTTCCACCCACTCTCACACCCTCCAAACAACAAAAATTGCTTTCGGTTTCCTCATGTAGCCCTCATGTAGTTTCCTTGTCTTCCTCCTGTAGTTTTCTTGTGTGCTCCCGTAGCTTTTCCTGTAGGCTCTCTTTTGAAGGCTGAGCATGGGAAAATCCTCCAGAAGGCCACCTAAGACCTCGTAGGGCCCATCCACACCATCCTACATCCTCCCAAGCTCCAAAACTGCCCTCCAATGCCACTTGTTTGCTGCCACACACACACAATAAATTAGATGCATGTTAAATTCACAGAAAAACACATAGAAAGCCAAAGATATGTTTTTTTCTTATTTAATTCCAAAAATAGCATGGGTATATTTTGCTTACTTCCTTGATTAGGTAATGGCTTTTCTTTCATGGTTTTCATAGTGTTTTTGGCAAAAGTAGAATTTTCTTGTTAATTAGGGTTTACTAGGTTTTACTTTGCATTCTAGTCTTTCTCCTTTCTGTAGTTAGAATAGCATGTGCATAGTAATAATCCTTTCCTTTCATCACACATAGAGTTTCGTCTGAAATCTATGGAAGTTTGCTTGAGCTCCTAGTGATCTCGTGCCAGCTGACCAAGTGACAACCTGCAGTGAGAACTAGTACTTGTGCATATAGTGCCGATGCTTCCAAGTTTGTTATGAATTACTGAGTTGAGAAAAGTAAATTTGGAAGCCCAGGAGTTGCAACAGTATTGTTGCAATACTGGCACTCACCAATTCAAGGCGTCGTTGCCAGAAGACCCTGGTTGGCTACAACGGATGCCTACATCAACTGTCGAGCTAGGAACATGACCGTAAAGAACAGGCACATGTCCAAGTAGTTAATCCTATATCCTCCTACCCAACCCTTGCTAGAACATGATCTACCTCTCTGGTTGGAGGAGGAGGATGAAGATGAAGTTTATTCTGCACCACTTTGTACATTAGAGATCACCATGGGGGGGAAACCGTAAGATGAGGATGATATGATTGAAAATTTGATTTAGAATCCACCTCCCAGTGTATCACCATTAGAAGACATAGTAAGAGAAACTCAAAAAAACCCCTCAACCAATCTCTATGTGGCCAATTCAACTTCTCTCCGTGTTAAAAATATAGAGTTTGGCCCAGGAAGAACATTGAAAATCAATCCATCCCTATCTGCTTCCTAGGAAAAGGAGCTATGCAGCATACTGAGAAAACATCTGGATACCTTCACGTGGAGTTATAAGGAGATGAAGGGAGTGCACGCTTCAATATGCACTCATCATATATACATCAAGGAAGATTGCAAGCCATTCAAGCAGCCTCAAAGGATGATGAACCTAGCACTTAAAGATATTGTTAAGGAAGAACTACAAAAATTTCTTGATGCAAGATTCATTTATCCCATCTCTGATAGTGAATGGGTATCTCCTTTGGTGGTAGTGCCAAAGAAAAATGGTAAGTGGACAATTTGTGTCGACTATCAAGAATTGAACAAAGCCACTAAAAAGGACCATTTTCCTTTACCTTTCATAGATTAGGCGTTAGATGGTCTGGCAGGGAAAAAATTTTTCTCCTTCGTAGATGGGTTTAGCGGGTACAATCAAATTCAAATTATCCTTGAAGACCAAGATAAGACCACTTTCACCTGTCCTTGGGGTACCTTTGCATATTGGCTCCTTCCTTTTGGTTTGTGCAATGCTCCAGCCACTTTCCAAAGAGTGGTATTGAGTATTTTTCTGAATTGGTTCATGATCCAGTAGAAATATAGATGGATGATTTTACTCCCTATGGCTCTGACTTTCACAATCCTTTATCTAACCTAGGAAAAGTTATAGATAATTGTATTGAGATGAACCTGTCCCTTAGTCCAGAAAAGTGTGAATTTTTTATGATTGAAGGGACCATGCTAGGTCATGCAATATCTCAACAAGGATCGTAGGTGGGCCCCAACAAAATTGCCATCATCCAAAGGGTCCCACCTCCTCTAAAGGTGAAAGATGTCAGAAGTTTCGTAGGCTTAGCTGGATATTACAAGAGATTCAATAAAGACTTCAGTAGGTTAGCCTCTCCTTTGTTTGGCCTCCTAGGCAAAGATGTTGAGTTCATATGGTTGGAAAATTGTT